>ML675624.1:58800744-58839329 GCA_007922155.1 Mesoclemmys tuberculata | reverse complement strand
CTATTGTCATGAGCATTGCAAGCACAGGACACACAATCCTCTGGTATTTGCAGAACCATAAGAGGAACCACACTGGGGAACATGACACTTTCCCGGAGGAGAGATTGCTGTGTGGGACATAACAAGAATGAATTCAGGGTTATTGGTAGCATTCATGTAGCAGCTACAGTTGATGAGTGCCATTTCTGGGCCTGAAAAATGAACCCAGACTGGTGGAATCACATTGTAGTGCAGGCATAGGATGATGAGCAGTGGCTGCAGAACTCTCAGATGCGCATGGTCACATTCCTGGATCTGTGTGCCAAACTTGCCCCAGCCCTCCAGTGCTTGGACACCAGAAAGAGAGCTGCACTGACAGTTGAGAAGCAAGTGGCAATTGCACTGTGGAAACTTGCAATGTCTGACTGCTTCTGGAATTGGAAAATCCACAGTGGGAACCATTGTAATGTAAGTGTGCAGGGCCATTAATCATCTGGTAGGCAGGACTGTGACTCTCAGCGATGTGCAGAGTGCACTGGATGGATTTACAGCAATGGGGTTCCAAACAATGGTGGAGCAATAGATGGCATGCCTATCCCTATTTTAGCACCTGACCACCTTGCCACAGAGTACATCAACAGAAAAGGGAAATTTTCTATAGTTATGCAACTGTGGGTGGATCACTGGGGAAGCATCACCGACCTCAGTGTTGTCTGATTGGGGAAGATGTATCGTGATCTCACCTTTAAGAACACGGGACTGTTCAGAAAGATACAAGTAGGGACTTTCCCAAATGGCAGATTACCATTGGGAATATTGAAATATCAGTAGTAATCCTGGGGGACCCAGCCTACCCCTTGCTCACCTTGCTCATGAAGCTGTACAGCGGGTGCCTTGAAAGCCTCAAGGAAAGATTTAACTACTGGATCAGCAGATGCAGAATGACAGTTGAATGTGCTATTGGTAGAATGAAGGGATGCTGGGATTGTTTGTTCAAAAGATTGGATGTCAGCAAAATAGAATCCCAGTGGTTATAGCTGCCTGTTATATTCTGCATAATATCTGTGAAGCAAGATGGGGGGCAGAGGTGGAGCAGCTGTCTGCAGAGTTTGTACAGCCAGACACAAGGCTATTAGAAGAGCTCAAGGTGGAGCTATATGGCTCAGGGAGGCTTTGAAAGAGAATTTTAACAGAGAGCCACAGTAATGCGTTGTGGTGTACTGTGCTCTACCATGCCCTGATGTTTTTGAAGCCTGTTAGGAATTGTGTGGTGCTTGGTCTATGAATATAACACTGTCAATGCACCTATTTATTTTGTGGTGCTTGCTGTACATTTGTAATTATTACACTGTTTGTAATCCTACGATCTGTCATACTGTACAGTAACAAGTGCATACTTTCAGAACCACTAAGCGCTCTACAGTATATATCATGAACTAATAAAGATGAATTATTTTCCAGGTAATAGAATTTTATTCAGTAAAAAAAACAATGCCAAAAAAAAAATCTGTGCAATTTAAAAGCAAATACATTAGAAACATAATATATTAATGAAACAGAACTTAAGGGGAAGCCAGACAGTGCCTCCAAGTCTTGGGGCATATGGCAGCTGGCACAGCAGTGGTACCTCACGCCAGGCTTCACATGTGATGCCTCCAGATGTGTTTCAGCTCAGTCGACAGACTAGACAAATCTTTGCCCCTGCCTGCCTAGGCCAGGAACTCCCTGGACTGGTGGAAAAACTCAGCAAATGCTTGCAAAGGGATCTCCATTTTGCAAACTTCCCTGTCATTACTTCTCACCACCGACACATCCCTCACCTAAACAACCTTACAACATAATGCAAGTGGTCATCCATGGAGATATCTCTCCACATCACTCTTCTCAAGCTCAAGGCAGTCAGGAATGCCTGTGCCCATTTCCTTCCACTGATCATGGAATCACACGAGTCCAAACAGATAACATAGCATGTATATATTACATAAGTTGACAGGGAGGAGCCAGGTCACCCTCCCTCTGTACAGAAGCACTAAAGTTATGGAACTGCTACATCTCCCACAACATTACACTATCAATGACCTACCTTACAGGCACGCAAACCTCAATAGAGAACCGTCTCAGTCACAAGTTCTCACACAATCACGAATGGGAGATAAACCCAGAAGTACTTCATGACCTATTCAGATGGTGGGAGACACTAACCACAGACCTGTTTGCTACTTACCTGGACAAGAATAACCATGCTACTGCTCCAGAGCAGGAATAGAGCAACACTCCCTGGGCAAAGCTCTCCTTCCATAGGAAAAGGATCTTTTCTATGCCTTTCCCCCATTTCCCCTACTACTGAAAAAAGGAGCACACATCATACTGATTGCTCCCACTTGGCTGAGACAGACTTGATACCCTTACCTGTCACAACTCATGACGTACCCTCCGATCTCTCTCCAACCCACTCCATACATTCTCTCACAGAATGAAGGATGCACTCTATACCCCAACTTGGAGCATCTCTGCCTCCAGGCTTGGCTCCATGGTTCCAATGCATAGAAAGCTTTTGCTCGAAGAAGGTATAAAAGATATTACTACACAGGGGAAAGTCCACAACACAGTGTACTTACCTGCAAAAGTAGTCCAGGTTTCAGACTTGATGTAATTCCCAAAAGATGTCTTCGACATCTGTTACTTTTCCAGAAATCCTAGACTATGTATTGACTCTTAAAGTTTGGGACTCTCTCTGTTCTCTCAGGGTCTACCTAGTGGCTATAATAGCCTTCTATAGACAAGTAGAGGGATACTCAGTGCTATCAGCCACAAAACGATTACTCATGGAGTAAAAGTAAACCTTTTCCCACAACCACAACATTCAATCCCACATGGGATCTAAATCTGTTGCTGAAAACCCTGACCAAGTTCACAACGTGACACCTCCAATAGCATCCACACACACTCCACGAGGTCAATTTCTTCTCGGTCGCCTTCCTCAAGAATGGCCCTATCTCAGAAGCCTGTAAACCATGACTTGGGCATCAGTCTGTACCTTTGTGGAACATTATGCGATTACTAGGGACTCAGCCTCCAAAGCCGTTTTCGGCTCGACATCTGTAACTCACCTGACACTAAATTCCCAGCCCTCCAAAAGGGGTACTGCTTGGGAGTCACCTACAATGAAGCACCCATAAAGAGACTACTCAAAGAAGTAGTAGTTACTCATCTTGTGCACTAACTATGGTTCTTCAAGATGTGTGCACCTAGGATGCTCCACAGCCAACCTTCCAACCCTCTGCTTTGAAGTGCTTGTCAATGATCCTGCAGTAGAGAAGGAGCTGAATGGGGTTAACCTGTGCATGCTGGTTACCCTCTTGGTGGGGCACAAGGAGGGGACAGCGCATGTGCGGACCCAATAGACACTGCTACCAAAATTCTCTAATCACCAGCACAAAGATGCAAGTACACTTACACTGATAGGGGGACACATCTTGAAGAACCATAATCACTGCACACTTCATCTCTGAGGAATATTTCTACAAGGGGAAAAAAACAGAAAAAAAAATGTCAATGCAGTTTGTAAACACTTTTCCTGGTACTGTTTGTCTTTGCATTTGATCAATCTTAATTAACTGAGCTATCCTAAACAGATGTCCCAGATTCAAGTGCTATGGGAGGAGGTTTTGGAACAAATGGAAAATTAAAAAGTAATAAGTTTCCAGGATTGGATGGTGTCCACCCAAGAGTTCTGAAGGAACTCACATGTGAAATTGCAGAACTACTAACTGTGGTGTGCAACTTATCATTTAAATCAACTTCTGTACCAGGTGACTGGAGGATAGCAAATGTGATGACAATTTTTAAAAAAGACTCCAGAGGCAATCCTGGCAATTACAGATCAGTAAGCCTAACTTCAACACCAGGCAAAATGGTTGAAACTATACTAAAGAATAGAATTATCAGACACACAGATTGATACAATTTGTTGGGGAAGAATCAATGTGGTTTTTGGAAAGGGAAATCATGCCTCGCCAATCTACTAGAATTCTTTGAGCAGTTCAACAAGCATGTGGACAAGGGTGATCCAGTGGATATAGTGTACTTAGATTTTCAGAAAGCTTTTGACAAGGCTGCTCACCAAAGGCTCCTAAGCAAAGTAAGTGGTCATGGGATGAGAGGGAATGTCCTCTCCTGGATCAGTAACTGGTTAAAAGGTAGGGAAACAAAGGGTAGGAATAAATGGTCAGTTTTCAGAATGTACAGAGGTAAATAGTGGTATCCCCCCAGGGGGTCTGTACTGGGACCAATTCTGCTCAATAGACCCATAAATGATCTGTAAAAAGGGGTAAACAGTGAGGTGGCCAAATTTGCAGATGATATAAAACTACTGAAGATAGTTAAGTCCAAAGTAGACTGTGAAGAGTTACAAGAGGATCTCACAAAACTGGGTGACAGGACAACAAAATTGCAGATGCAATTCAATGTTGATAAATGCAAAGTAATGCATGTTGGAAAACATAACCGCAACTATAAATATAAAATGATGGGGTCTAAATTAGCTGTTACCACTCAAGAAAGAGATCTTGGAGTCGTTGTGGATGGTTCTCTGGAAACATCCCCTCTGTGTGCAGTGGCAGTCAAAAAGCTAACAAAATGTTGGGAATCATTAGGAAAGGGATAGGTAATAAGACAGAAAATATAAGATTGCCTCTTTATACATCCATAGAATGCCCAGATGTTGGATACTGCATACAGATCTGGTTGCCCCATCTCAAAAAAGATGTATTGGAATTGGAAAAAGTACAAAAAGGCAAGAAAAGTTATTAAATATATGGAAAACCTTGCTGTGATGCTTACCAATCGCTACCAGCAAGGTTATTCCTTAGAGATGTAATGTCTCATAATACCGGAAGAGACTTGTTTCACTTTACTATCATAACCATTTGTCTAGGGGTACACACCGAGAGTGGAATGGACATGAGCATTACATCTCGAAGAACTTCAGTTACTGGTAAGTAACCTTGTTTTTCTGCTGATCACTGGAGACCCTATTGTTTTTTTCCTTATCCATATATAATTCTCTCTTCTGCTTGCATGTGGTCTTTTGGGCCACGCTAAATCCTGTTTATTCTGAAATCCTTATATATGCAAAATTTTCATTGATGACGATGTGGGTTTTGCCTGAGTGCGAATTGCAGAATCAAGCCATAAATTTGCTGCAGTTGCTTTTAGTGGGGGAGAGGGAGAAACAAAAGTTACAGGGTGTTTGAATATTGCAAAGGAATGTTGGTACAGTTTTCTTGATTTACTTTCTCATTTAATTGGGAATGATATCTGGTTGGTTCTTTGGCTTACATTTTAATAAAAATTGTTTAAAAAATTAGCTTTGGAAATGGGTCTAATGGATAGTATTTGGTTCAGTCTTACCTTGTACAGTTTTTGATGAGTGATTTTTCTTCACTTTTTTCTAGATCATCTCCAGCCAAGAGAGATCAGTTTATCATCCATATCTGCTGATTGTCTCAAAGTGGGTATGAGCATAACTTTGATCAAGTTGGTATTATGGCAACCTAATGGGTTGAGTTCCACAATTGGAATGTTCACATAAATGGTTATAACCTATTTTGGAAGGAACAAGTGGGCAAAAGGGGAGGTGAGTGTCATTCTTTGTCAAAAATAGCATTACCTATTTCTACAGTCAGTAGAGTTAAGGGCAATAAGAAGGTGTTTTTTAATTATGAACAAAAAATATTTCTAAAAATGGTATTGGTCCATCACTAGCTGGAAACAGTAAAATTATTAATAATAACACAGAAAAGACAGAAGTGCTCAACAAATTTCTGTTCTGTTTTTGGCAAAAAAACTGGTGATATAGTCATAACATATGGTAATTCTTTCCCCAATTCATTCATAGCTCAGGAAGATTTTAAACAGCAACTACTAAAGTTAGACCCTTTTAAACCCGCAGGTCCAGATAACTCATCCAAGGGTTTTAAAAGATCTGGCTGAGGAGCTTGCTGGACTGCTAATGATGCTTTTCAATAGGTCTTGGAACATCAGGGAAGTTCCAGAAGATTGGAAGAAAGCTAATGTGCCAATATTTAAAAAAGGTAAATGGGGTAATTATTGGCCATTCAGTCTGACACAAATCCTGGTGAAGATAATAGAGTAGCTGATATGGGACTCAACAGAGAATTAAAGGAAGGCAATATAATTAATGCCAATCAATATACATTTATGGAAAATATATCCTATCAAAGTAACTTGATATCTTTTTTGATGAGATTACAAGTTTGGTCAATAAAGGTAATAGTGTTGACATAATGTACTTTGACTTCTGTAAGGCATTTGACTTGGTGCCACACATTTGATAGAAAAAAACTAAAATGATATATAATGAACATGGCACATATTAAATGGATTAAAAGTTGGCTAAAAGATAAGTTTCAAAACGTAATTGTAAATGGGGAATCATCATTGAACAGGTGTGTTTTTAGTGGCATTCCTCAGGGAAAGTTCTTGGCCATAAGTTGTTTGATGTTTTTATTAATGACGTGTAAGAAAACATAATATCATGACTGATAGAGTTTGCAGATGATACAAAAATTGAGAGATGGTAAATAATGAAATGAGAGGTCACAGGTTCAAAATGATCTGGATTGTTTGATAAACTGGGCACAAGCAAACAATTTGTGTTTTAATATGGCTAAATGTAAATAAATAATTTAGGAACAAAAAATGTAGGCCATATTTACACAATAGGGGATTCCATTCTGGGAAGCAGTGGCTCTGAAAAAGCTCTGGGGGTCATGATGGATAATCAGCTGAACAGGAGCTCCCAGTGTGCTGCTGTGGCCAAAGGTGCTAGTGCGATCATTGGTTGCATAAAGAGAAGATTTCTGAGTAGGCGTACATAAGTTATTTTATCTCTGTATTTAGCACTGGTTCGAACGCTGCTAGTGTCTAGTTGTGGTGTCCACTATTCATAAATTGGAGAGGGTTCAGAAAAGAGCAATGAGAATGAGCAAAGGATTAGAAAAACTTTTTTATAATGATAGACTCAAGGAGCTCCATGTATTTAGTTTAACAAAGAGAATTTTAAGGGTGAATTAATTATGGTCTGTAAGCACCTACATGGTGAACAAATATTTAATAATAGGCTCTTCAACCTAACATAAAAAGATATAACATGATCCAAGGACAAGTGTAGAGTCCTGCACTTAGGACCGAAGAATGTCATGCACTGCTACACACTGGGGATCGACTGGCTAGGCAGCAGCTCTGCAGAAAAGGACCTGGGGCTTACAAAGGTCAAGGAGCTGGATATGAGTCAACAGAGTGCCCTTGTTGACGAGAAGGCTAATGGAATATTCGGCTGCATTAATAGAAGCATTGCCAACAGATCAAGGGAAGTGATTATTCCCTTCTATTTGGCACGGGTAAGGCCACATTTGGAGTACTGTGTCCTGTTTTGGGTCCCCACTATAATAAGGATGTGGACAAATTGGAGAGAGTCCAGCGGAGGGCAACAAACTGGGCTTGTTTAGTCTGCAGAAGAGAAAAGTGAGGGGGGATTTGATAGCAGCCTTTAACTACCTGATGGGGGATTCTAGGGAAGATGGAGCTAGGCAGTTCTCAGTGGTGTCAGATGACAGAACAAGGAGCAATGGTCTCAACTTGTAATGGGGAAGATTTAGGCTGGATATTAGGAAAAACTTTTTCATAAAGAGGGTGGTGAAACACTGGAACGGGCTACCTAGGGAGTTGGTGGAATCTCAATCCTTAGGGGTTTTCAAGGTCTGGGTTTCCATGGCCTGCCCATTTTGAGCGGGGGGTTGGACTAGATGACCTCCTGAGGTCCTTTCCGTCCCTAATCTTCTATGATTCTCTGAATGGCTAGAAGTTGAAGCTAGACAAATTCAGACTGGAAATAAGGCATACATTAATAACAGTAATTAACAATTAGACCAACTTACCAAGGGTTGTGTTGGGTTCTCCATTACTGATAATTTTTTTAATGAAGATTGGATGTTTTCCTAAAAGACATGCTCTAGGAATAATTTTGGGGAAGCTTTGTGGCCTGTGTTATATGGGAGGACAGACTAGATGATTATAGTAGTTCCTTATGGCCTTGGACTCTATGAATCTATGAGTGTTTGAAATGGTAAATATAGAATAATTAGACACTTGGCAAGAGAAAGGGAAGTGTTAGTACTATTCTATATTATGCAAGACACGAGTGAGACCTCATCTGGAATTCTATGTGCAGTTCTGTTCTCCCATGTTTAAGAAAAATGAATTCAAATTGGAGCAGGTTCAGAGGAGAGCTACTAGGATGACCAGAGGAATGGAAAACCTACCCTATCTTATGAGAGGAGACTCAAAGAGCTTGGCTTATTTAACCTAACCAAAAGAAAGCTGAGGGGAGATATGACTGTTGCCTATAAACACATCAGGGGGATAAATACCAGGGAGGGAGAGGAGTTGTTTAAGTTAAGTGCCAGTGTGGACACAAGAACAAAAGGATATAAACTAACCATCAGGAAGTTTAGGCTTGAAATTGGATGAAGGATACTAACCATCAGAGGAGTGAAGTTCTGGAACAGTTTTCCAAAGGGAGCAGTGGGGATATAAAACCTAACTGGCTTCAAGACTGAGCTTGGTAAAGTTTATGGAGGGGATGCTTTGATGAGGCTGCCTACAATGGCATGCAGCTGATCTGCTATTGCTTACAATAAATATCTCTAATGGCCAGTGATGGGACACTAGATGGAGAGGGCTCTGAGTTACTACAGAAAATTCTTTCCCAGGTGTCTGGCTGGCAGGTCTTGCGCACATGCTCAGGGTCTAACTGATCGCCATATTTGGGGTCAAGAAGGAATTTCTCCCCCACATCAGATTGGCAGAGAGCCTGCAGGGGTTTCACCTTCCTCTGCAGCATGGGGCACAGGTCACTTGCAGGTTTTAACTAGTGTAAATGATGGATTCTCTGTAACTTGAGGTCTTTAAAACATGATTTGAGGACTTCAGTAACTTAGCCAGAGATTAGGGGTCTGTTACAGGAGTGGGTGGGTTCTATGGCCTGCAATGTGCAGGTCATCAGACTAGATGATCACAATGGTCCCTTCTGACCTTAAAGTCTGAGTATGTGAAGTCAACCCAGATATATTTAGATATATTTATCTTTGACATTCAGTTAGAAATTCAGAAACTAACGGTCAGTTTGCTTGTGCAAGCCCTAATTTGAATTTGTCATTTCAAATATCAAAAGCCATGGGGAGAGCAACTAAATGTTCTTCTTCACGTGCTCGCTCATGTCTATTCCATTATAGGTGTGTGCATGCCTCCATGCATGGTTACCGGAACATTTTTCCCCTTAGCAGACCCCATAGGGGGGAAGACCTTCCCGCTGAGTGACCCCCATGATAGCTGCCTGAAGTGTCTGGGGGAAGCTCATCATAAAGATAAGTGTAAAATTTGCAAGTCTTTCTGGCCTTGGACTCAAAAAGACAGAGAAATACACCGGAAAGCCTTATTCATGGAGGCAGCACTTAGACCACCTCCGAGCCAACCCGTTCCGCCTTGGTACCGAGCACACTGTCAACACTGGCTTGATTCTGCCAAACAGCAGAAACAGTGTACAGAGTGTGGACAGTCCCCTGCACCTTCTAAGAAGGTGGGGTCGAACGCTGGACCTCACCAGAGCCAGACTGCGGGAACTGCTCTCTGGAACCTGCATCTCCAGCCAGGAGACACCCGCAGCTCCTGAGAGTGGGGGGCTCATTTCTGCATCTAACACCACTGTTGGCACCGGAGGCTTTTCAGGTGGCAAGGGCTTGTTGGCCTTGCACCCACTACCTCCGTCCTGATCTCCACCCAGAGAGAAGGGGCTGGTGTCACAGGGGAAGCCAGGGTCAGGCGATCCCCAGTACGGGGAGGAAGATCTCTGGGGAGCCAGTCACCTAGGGTAGATCAGTGGTCATGGCGCTGTTCCCCTAGAAGTCGCTCCGAGTCACAGTCACCGGAACGCCCCACATTGAAGGGGCAGGAAATGAGGTAGCCCATCCTATGCAAGTCACGATCTCTGGCACCAGGAGAAGTTTGTCCCAGAAGATGATGCCTGTCTGGATCGCCTGCAGGGGACCGTTCCTCGGAAAGAGCCCAGCACCATTCCTGCTTCCCGGCACTTAAGAGTTACCCACACCAAGGCAGCACAGAACCTGATTGCTAGAGGCTGACTCAACACCAAGAGGGAAGCAGCGCCGCAAGTCATTGGTGCCCAGATGATGCTACGGACATTCCAGCTCATCAGATTCCACGTGCCAGCACCCATTACAGCGTTGGCACCAGGTCTTGTCGTCTTTGAGATCATCAATGCCGAGAGGCTGCTCTCCAGAGCAACGGAGAACCCACAGATAGGGTCATCGCTCTCCCTCAGCTCAGTACCATGCAGTGGGAGCAGCTGAGGCAGCTCCACCGCGGTTGTCCGATAGTGCCTCAGTGTCCTCCCAGGAGGACAGCCACTAGGCAAGGCATCACCAGCAAAAGGTGCCGGAGTCTTCAGTGCAAGCAGCCTCCAGATGTCCTCAAGGACAATGGCTTTATTGGGCATCCTGAGGATTTCCAGTGGGGCCTGGGCTGCAGACATTTACATAATCGGGGGTGTGATTTGTGCCACTGGCACCGGAAAAGGGCCATCGTTTTCTCTTGAGGACGATTTGAACCCACAGGAAGGGACCTCTGTGGGGATCTCTTGTTGGCAGGAGGGGGTGCCACAGCCCACTGTGCCTCTCTAATCCTCCTCCTCTTCCCCAGATGAAGCAGTTTCCCAGGGACACTCATAGACTCATAGGTCAGAAGGGACCAATATGATCATCTAGTCTGACCTCCCGCACAAGGCAGGCCACAAAACCCTACCCATACACATTTATAACAACCCCGAACCCATGACTGAGTTATTGAAATCCTCAAAAATGAGATTTGAAGACCTCAAGCTGCAGGGAATCCACCAGCAAGCGACCCATGCCCCATGCTGCAGAGGAAGGCGAAAAACCTCCGCACCCTGGATGATGATAGGGCACACAGAGTTGCTCAAAAGGGTGACCTCCACTTGGGGTTGATGGTGGAGGAGCTGTAAGAGGCATTGGACAGTCTGTTCACTGTCCTGGCAGTGGCTCTCCCTGCCCGAGTAGCTCTCCCCATGCATTAAGGGGTTTTAAAAATAGTGAAGGCCCTGTGGAAGACCCCTTCATTGGTGGCCCCAACATCTAAGGGGGCCAAGAAAAAATATTATGTCCCAGCCAAGGGGTTCAAGTACCTGTTTACCCATTCCTCTCCTGGGATCCCGGAGGTAGATGCAGCCAACCAGAGGGATAGACAGGGGCAGCCTGGTTCCCCACCAAAAAACAAGGACGACAAAAAACTGGACCAGTTTGGGAGAAAGGTTTATTGAATGGCAAGCCTGCAGTTTATAATTGCCAGTCAGCAGGCTCTTCTGGGCAGGTACAACTTTAACCTCTGGGACTCACTGAAGTGCTTTGTTGACACACTGTCTCAGGAGCAGGTGCTGGACTTCAACACCATCATGGAGGTGAGGGTATCACCATCATGGAGAAGGCTAAAGCAGTGCTGCAGGTGTCTCTGGAGGCAGCTGATTTGGGAGGCAGAGCCATGGCCTCTGCCATCTGCATACGCAGGTGCTTGTTGCTACAATCCCTGGGGCTGTCTCAGGAGGTCCAATGTTCCATCCAGGACCTCCCCTTTAACTGGTTGGCCTTGTTCCCAGACCAGACGGATGCAAAGTCTGAAGCACTTGAGGGTCACACTCTGCTCCCTGGGTCTTTATATGTCCGAGACCTCTAGGCATCAGTTCCGTCCTCAGAGCCAGCAACAGCAGAGGTAGCGGCCATGGCCGTTTACACCCTATAGACAGAGGGACAGAAATAGGGGATCTAGGAGATGCCAACCACTGCCAGGTTCCTCCTCAGCCCCCCAGCAAGGGTTGTCTTGGTGGCTGAGTAACCAAAGGAGGTCATTTTGATGGTGCACCCAAGGGCAACGTTCCATCCTTTTTCCTGGATCCCTCCCGGAAAACAGCTTAGCTCCCTTCTGGTCGGAGTGGGCCAAAATTACCTCGTACCACTGGGTCCTTGGCATAGTCTCAGTGGGCTATGCCCTCTTTTGTTTCTACCCCTCCCAACAACCCTCTATCTCTGTCCCTTTTCAGGGCCCCTTCTCACAAGCAACTCCTCATGCAGGAGGTAGAGAACCTTCCCAGCCTGCGGGCCGTGGAAAAGGTTCCACCAGACATGACGGGAAAAGGGTTTTACCCAAGGTACGTCCTCATTCCCAAAGCAGAAGGGGGCCTAAGGCCCATATTAGACCTGCGTCGTCTCAACTAATACCTCAAGAGACTGAAGTTTCACATGGTCTCCCTAGCTTCCATAATCCCGTCCCTGGATTCAGGAGACTGGTTTGCTGCCCTCAACCTCAAGGATGCTTACTTCCACATTTCTGTTTTCCACAGACACTTCCTTCATTTCATGGCAGCTGGCTCCCACTACCGGTTTGCAGCTTTACCCTTTGACCTGTCTTTGGCCCCAAGGGTGTTTGCGAAATGCATGCCAGCGGTGGCGGTGCACCTGAGTTTCATAGGGGTCCAAATTTTCCCCTACCTGGATGATTGGCTAAGGAGAGGGAGGGCCAGGTTCCAGGTTCAGGGCGGTGTAAGCCTGACATGCGCTGCCTGCTGCCGGCTGGGCCTGCTGATCTTCCGACGGCGGGTGTCTCCCCAGGTGGACGTGTTTGCATCAGCTTGGAACAAGAAATGCCCGTAGTTCTGTTCCCTCCGCAGTCGGGAGACCGGATTGCTCTCTGATGACTTCCTTCTGCAGTGGTCAGGGAGTTTGATGTACATGTTCCCACCCATTCCCCTCCTTCACAGAGTCCTGCTGAAAATCAAGAGGGACAAGGCAGACATTATCTTAATCACACTGGCCTGGCTACGCCAGCACTGGTCCAGCATGTTACTGGACCTGTCGATTGCCCCCCCTCTGGAGCTTGCAAGATAGCATGATCTCCTGTTGCATGGTTGCCTGCTGCACCCAGATGTGGACTCCCTACACCTCATGGTATGGAAGCTATGTGGCTGAGTGCAGACAAGTGAGCCTGTTCAGCGCAAATGCAGCACATCCTGTGAGGTAGCAGGAAGCCTTCCATGCAGGTCGTGTATTGAGCTAAATGGAAGCGGTTTACCTGCAGGGCGGAGTCTCAGAGAATCCCGCCTGGTCTCTTGCCAGTACAGGCAGCCATGAAGTATTTGCTACAGCTAAAGCTCCAGGGACTAGCAGTGGCTGAAGGTCCACCTAGCAGCTATTTTGGCATTTCACCAGCCTTTGTAAGGGAGATCAGTTTTCTCCCACCATATGACAATTAGGTTCCTGAAAGGGGTGGGGAGGCTCTATCCGCAGGTCTGTGAGCCGATCCCTCCCTGGGATCTCAACCTGGTCCTCTCGCGGCTCATAGGGCTCCTCTTTGAACCCATGGCTACATGCCCTTTACTCCTGCTTTCTTGGAAGGTGGTCTTCCTGGTGGCCATTACCTCAGCAAGGAGGGTCTCTGAAATTAGGATGCTGACCTCAGAGCCTCCTTATACTGTATTCTATAAAGATAAAGTTCAGTTGTGGCCACACCCGGTCTTCCTGCCCCTGGTGGTTTCCCAATTTCATTATAACCAAGATATTTTTCTCCCTGTGTTTTTCCCCAAACCGCAAGGTTTAGAGAAGGAGAGAAGGTGGCAGTTGCTAGATGTAAGATGGGCGCTGGCATTCTACATTGAGTGCATGAGACCGTTCTGGAGATCAATGCAGCTCTTTGTCACAGTGGCTGATCAGATGAAAGGCTTACTGTTTCCACCCAGTGCATCTCATTATGGATAATTTCCTGCATCAAGTTCTGCTCTAAGGAAGCAAAGATGCTTCTTCTGGGGACGATCAGAGCACACTCAACCAGAGCTCAAGCTTAGTCTACTGCCTTCCTAGTGAGAGTGCCTGTGCATGGCATCTGCAGAGCCACCTTCTGGTCATCAGCATACACCATGTCTCACTATGCTATCATCCAGCAGGCATGGGATGATGCAAACTTCGGCAGAGCGGTGCTGCAGGCAGCTCATCTGTAACTCGAGCCCACCTCCAAGGTATTGACTGTGGGTCATCTTATAATGGAATGGATATGAGCAAGCACTTGAAGAAGAAAAGACGGTTATTTACCTTGTAACTGCTGTTCTCCAAAATGTGTTGCTCATGTCCATTCCATGACCCCTCTCCGGTCTTCTCCACCGGAGTTGGCGGAAAGAAGGGACTGAGAGGGCCTAGGGCTGGTTGTGCCTCATATACTGCGGCATGTGCGTGTGGCTTCAGAGGGCGCTGAAGCTGGCCCTATGGGATCTGCTAAGGGGAAAAGGTTCCGATAACCATGCATGGAGGCGTGCACACGCCTATAATAGAATGGACATGATCAACACATCTTGAAGAACAGCAGTTACAAGGTAAATAACCATTTTATTATAGACCTGTGAAGATAAAAATTCCAGGATGAATATGTTTACCACCTTTAGGGAGGAAAAGAGAGACTGTTGGGAAAGGTGAGATGCAGAAAAAAATAAAATTCCTCCCCTCACAACTTTCCATTTGGGAAGTAAATTTTATTTGTTTCTTTTGAGTTTTCCAATTGTGAAATCTGGAATGCATTCTTTTGAATTCCAATTATATTTTTCTATTTTCTCTTCCTTATTAGTTTTTGCCCCTCTATGAAACATAGAACAGATAGTCCTTTCCTGAAGTCTATAGTATTGCTAACCTCAAATATTAAAAAATCATTAGCCAGGCCCCCAAATAATCATTATGATAAAAAATTAGTTGGGTTATTTTTACTGGCCTTTTTTTTTTTTAGCCTTTAGGGTTCACTCCAGTCATGTTTCCAAGCTTTCCCCTGCAATTATAAAGGCTAGCAACATTTAAAAAAATAAAAGCTGAGGTTCTTATGGAGTAGAAGCCTGAGCGTTCAGTGAAGGATCAACTATTGCCAGACGCAGAGTAAAATTACCAGGCTTGGCAACACTTTCCAATCTAATGTCCTGATCTTGCACATTATGTACATGCCTAACTTGAAACAGGTAGATAATCCCATTGATTTCAGGGGTACTATTAATGGAATTAAAATTTAAGCGTGTGAGAGTTTGCAAGACTGGGTCTTACAAGTGAAATCCAAAGGAGTTTCATCTTCAGTTGTTCAAATTTAAGTAACCCCCTTCTTGTGGGCACTATGGAAGAAATGCATTTTTAGTAGGACTTGACTGAGGAGAGAACGAAATGGTTCTGCTGTGAATTTATTCCTACTGTGGATATGGCACCTCTTTAGAATGATAGAGGTAGATTTACTGACTCCATTCACCGCAGAGAACTAGAGTTGGTGGAGCTCAGGGTTCCTGTTCCAAGCAATTGATTTTACGGTAGTTTTGTTTTGAAAATAGCTTTGAAAGACTTAGAAAAGAGCATGTATCTGGCTAATAAACCTCAGTTACAGAGGAAATCTAGAAATGGCAGTAAGGTAGGGTTGGGACTTTGACCAATCTGACCCCAAAAGACAGAGGAAGTAAGTAAAATAACAATTGCTTTAATGAGGTTAACTTGCTGAAACTAGAGATTTTTTTCTAGACAGCAAGGCCCTTGAGTTGTGAGTGATAACATAGAACATTTCCACCTGTTTAATGTACTGTGTATGGAAAAGGAAAGAAATCCAACTTAGAGATGTTTTGCAGTATGATAAGCTAAATACAGTGAGTATCTTTAGAGGAAAGAAAGTAAAGAGACTGTAAGCCTGAATATGAAATATCTAATATATAAAATAGGGAGGCAAGAAGTTACTTAGTTTTATTAAAAAGCAGGTGTTTCCAAGTGAGCAGGTGAAGAAATGTATCATTTACAAGCCGATACCTTCAAAAACCTACCCGCCTTTTATCTGAGATAATGGATCTCACAGGTGGAGAGAATCTCACAGATGCTGAAAGGTCTTGAAAAAGCACACACACAAATATGCCTCTCCACAGAGGACAAGGACAAATATAAGCAAATAAGAGCAATTTTTGGCTCAGACTGAAATAAAACAGTCTTTTTTCAGCCAGTTGGCAGATGGAAGTAAATACTGGAGTTGTTCATTTTCTTTTCTGTGGTGGGAGATGAGATAAAATTGTTTAAGATAAATTTAGAGTAATTGCAGGTATATTACACAGTAAGTTGTAAAAGTGCATAGTATGGTTAAAGGCAGAGGCGGCAACTTTATTAAAATCTTGAACGAGCTAGGACCATTCCCCCTCAGACTACCCAGCAGGGCTGTTCCTGGACGGATTTCCACTGGGCATCAATGGTCCTAGGGTCTCAGGCCTGCCCAGAGTCCCAACCTGCTGTCCTCTTCCACACAGGAGGTAGGAGACATAAGGGGACTTCCATGCTAAGCATGATAGGAAGCCATGCACCTCACCATGCAGTGTGGTGCTCAGGCAGCAGCCCATTGGGTTCCAGAGACCTCTCCTCAGACCCTTTTTAACTCACCAACTGCCCTGGAATCTGTCAAAGTTGCAAGAGTGTAATTTAAGTGCCCAAAACCAGGCCGCAGAGATGGCAAGTGAAAAAAACCGCAGCAATTTTGCCACATGGGAAAAATCCCTTCCACACGTCAGATGAAGTTTGGCATCTGGCAACAATGGCATGCTAACTGGGGGGAGGGAAGGGGCCAGCCTTGGGGAGGAGGCGCACCATCTGGGCCATTCACCACATGGGGGGGGTGGGGTACAGGAGGCTAGAAGGGGTGGCTGGACGGAGCCCAGGGGCAGGTGGGAGGTGGGGCGCTGTCGGTGACCAGAAGGAGGAAGTCCCTCCCCACCATTATCCTTGGCTGGAGGAGCTGACACCGGATATGATTGGGCTGCTGGGCTGGAGCGGGAATGGTGGGCACCGTGTGGCAGGTAAGTGCAGGAGGGGGGGCAGTGGCGGAGCCCAGCCAGAGCCAAGGCAGCTGCCACTATGAGTGCCAGAAAGTCCCCAGTGCACGAGAGGAGGAAAGCAGCATGGGCCCCCACTGGTACAGACCGCCCCCCTTCCCTGGGGCAGCTGGGGTGCAGTGCCATCTGGTGGGAGCCAGGGACCCCTCCTGACCCGCAGGGGAGGGGCATGTGAGGCAGGGGAGGTGCAAATCCAAACATTGGCCTCCAGGCGTTGGAGATCCATGGTACGCCACTGGGCATCAGACTAGAATGGTAAAGATCTAACTTCCCCCTAGATTAGGGTGAGTGAGGCAGGGCTAGACTAGAGCCAACCTGGCAACTTACCGATAGAAACAAAAGTGCTCAAAATGGCTACTTCCAGCAGTAAAAGCAAGGAGCAGCCACCCTATCTTTCACCTGCTCCAGAAGTCAAGAGCCAATCAGCCGGCCCCTCTCAGTTCCACTATGCAGTGACAGTGCATGTAGATCAGGCTCTATTATCTGTCAGCCATGTGGGATAGCCAATCCCCATTGCCAGGGCAGGGAGAAAGGGAAGGAAGAACAACGCCCATATGCTCCCCCATACTCTCATGCTGTAGGGATGGGGAACCAGGAAGAACTTGTGTAGACCTGCCCCAGTACTCTTGCCAGAACAAGGGGGATGGGTGGAAGGGGTGTGTCCTCATTGTCTCCCAGCCTAACAAAGTTGCACCCCTGCTCGCTAGATGAACACTGTCTCCAGAGGCGACTCTCATAGAATCATAGAGTCATAGAATATTAGCGTTGAAAGGGACCTCAGGAGGTCATCTAGTCCAACCCCCTGCTCAAAGCAGGACTATCCTCAGCAGGTGTTCATCTGTTGGGACAGAAAGAGAAACTGCTCTGTTTGATTAGGAGCACAGCCTTGTCTACACTATCCCAAATAGCTGTACCAGCAAACCCTAATTTTGTTCAGGGAACTGGTGTAAGTTATATTGACAAAAGAACTCTTCTTCCAGTTTAAGCTGAGTCTACCTTCTGAGTGCCTGCACATAGCTCTGCGCTTTTTCAGAATAACTGCACAGCATCCTGGGCAGACAACCCAGGATGCAATGTTCTGCCACATGGCTCTATGCCCTGTGGGAGTTTTCTCGTGGCATACTGTGGCTTATCCGAACATGCTAAAATTCTGAGATTTGAGGTAAAACTAATCTCCTCCCATGATTCCTTTCTTGGCATCCCACAATTCAATTGTGTTTGCAAGTCAGTGCCATTTTCTAACTGATGTCAGA
The DNA here is from genome assembly GCA_007922155.1 of Mesoclemmys tuberculata. Classification (NCBI taxonomy): domain Eukaryota; kingdom Metazoa; phylum Chordata; order Testudines; family Chelidae; genus Mesoclemmys; species Mesoclemmys tuberculata. The sequence continues at coordinate 58,821,056 of ML675624.1, read as the reverse complement.
CAGCATGGAGAAAACACTGCTGTGTGTTGTAATCCTGACCATCACCAATACATGTTTTGGCAGTCACTTCGCCAGATGACTTTGGATGGGTTGGGAGACAGCCATGGCAGTGTCACAGCAAGACAGGATAGAGGAGGGTGAAATCAAGTAGTTATTTCTCCATGACACTTTCTTGGGCCAGCTTCACTTCTGGCCTTGGCAGGACAATGCTGCAGACACGGGACGATCAGCAGTGGCAGCAGAACTTCAGGATGACACAGACCACTTTCCCAGTGATCTGTACAGAGCTCACCCTACGCTGCAGCAGTGGAACACCTACATAAGAGTTCCCTTCAGCATGAAGAAATCATATGGCCACTGCCATCTGGAAACTCACCAGCCTTGATTGCTACCAGTCAGCGGCTTACCAGTTTGGTTTGGTTAGGGGTAGATCAACTGTTGGGGCTGTTCTGATGGAGATGTGCACTGCTATTGACAGGATGCTATTGGCCAGGTCATACTGATGGACTTTCATGGCTGGGTTTCATGAATTGTACTGGTGCTATTGATAGGACCAATGTGCCTATTCTTTGCTTCTCATCCCAGGCCCCACGGTACATTAACAGAAAGGGCTATTTCTCCGTGGTACTGCAAGGCCTGGTTGATGGCCACACAAGGATCATCAACATTAATGTGGGGGTGGCCTGGAAAGGTCAGTGATGTCAGGATCTTAAAAAAACTCTGATCTTTTTAATGCAACAATAAAGGGAACTTTTGCTCCCAAGACCACTATGCATGTTAAGGTGTTGCAACTTCTCTTGTTATCCTGGGACACACAGTTCCCTGGCTTATGAAGACTTTTAGTGTATACTTGGACAGAGAAAGGAGCTCTTTATCTATGTCCGGAGCAGCTGCGGAATGTCAGTGGAAAGTGTGTTTTGGAAGGCTGATGGGAGGTGACCTGAATGCTTGTGAGCAACGTCTGCCTTGTGTGACAGGTACTGTGAGAGCAAAGGAGAGAGCCTCTCCCATGGCTCAGAGTTAGAGATGGAGAGACTTTGTGGATGTTATGGTTGTAGAGGGTGCCTCTACAAAGTACCACAAGTAGTGAAAGTAAGCTAGGTCGGGGATGTGTTGTGCTGCTACTTTGAGGCCAGAGTTGAGAGGATAGAAAATTAACATGCAGTAACCAAGAGCATGAGGGAAATGTGAGTAAACATTATACTATTTATTGGGGGCAGGGAGCTGACCCTCAACAAAATTTGTCAGCCAAGTTTTTTGTGATAAAAACTTCTATGCTGAAATGCAGTTAGAAGGTCAGCAAACAGCTCCTCTCATGTCCTTTTTCGCTTCGTTTGGAGATTTTTCAGATGCTCAGCAATTGATAAAGTCTGTCCATCAGGGTCATGGCTTTTCAGGTCCGAGGGGAAGAGAAAAACAGCACAAATAGCTATTGTCCCAATGGTGGTTTCCATGCCAACAATGATGAAAAGATGCTTTTTTTCCCTCAGTTTTGGAATGCCATTGCCATTCGCTCTTCCTAGACTGCAATGTTCTCAGAGATGATCATTTCCCCCCCACCTTACTTCCTCTTTCTATAGACCCCTTGTACTAATGCTGGCTGGGGGTGGGTGATATAACATAGGCAGCTTAGTGACTGCATGTGTACATGTCCTGTATTGGAGTGTGTTACCCTGTAGTGTATCCCTGTGCATCACAGAAGGGCCTTGTTCAAAAAGGCCAGCGGCAAACTAGAAGATATGCAGCACTACTGTTTACCAGGGTGGTGTCCTTTACAGCTGGTGCAAGGATGGAATGGGAACCTATCTCGGCAGCCCCAAGCTGCCTGAAAATGTGCATGCCAAAATAGAGCACTCTTTTTACCTTCAATTATTTTATAATTCCTGTAGATCAGTGCTAAGTGCATTGCTATATATAGACTGTAATTGGTTTGAACCCAAGAAGGTCTGTCCCAACATAGCCACGAATGCTGTGTAATCGTTGTAGATGGCACTGCCATCAATCAGGCTCTTCATATAGAGCCTTGTCTTTCTCAATCTTCCAGTATATCTGGGCTGGGATCAATTCTTCCTCCGTGCCACATGAAAATCTGAACGTCCTTTCTTCTTGCTGGCTAATAATTTGCTTGTCTGTCCCCTGCTCATCTCCTACCATTACTAGTGTAAAGATCTCCTCTTGGCCTCCCTGATTCCTACACTGATCCCATCCAGACTGTCCAAAATGCAGCGGCTGAAAGGATCCCATCTAGCCACAGATCAGGCCATGTTGTAGTTCTCCTTTTACAGTCAATCTCCTGGGTTCTTTCTTGCCTGCTATACAAAGTTTAAACTTCTCGTGCACACCTTCAAGGCCATGCACAATTGTGCCATTATCTGTATCTCACTGCTCCATTGTTGCCTTCCATGCTGCCACCTAGGGAACTGCCTTTCAAGGCCAGTGTACCAAGCACCACTCTTTCCTCCTTCATATCCCTCCTAAAGACACACTTTCTTCACCAATCTCAGAAATAGCAACCCACCTGCCATCCCCTTTCCAACATCTGACAAAAGGGAAGGGACGAAGACCTCAGTCAGTATTTTACTCTGGATTTCCCTATGCACTTGTCTTAAGTGCATCCCTCCTGGTCATGCTCCTTGTCTTTATTTGTGACCCAGACAGCATGGAGGACACTGCCAGTCCTTACAAAATAATGATGTATTAGTGAAGCGGAGGAATCAAAATATATTTGGCTGTTAGTGAAGCAAATGACAGCATCTCAACCAAGTCTCTGAATCTTTTGAGTTTCATCCACTTCATAATTATTTTTTTTACCACACTGAAGGAAGTGGAGTAATAGGCAATTCATAGCTAAGGCTGACATTCTGTCCTGGACTGAGTTGTTTTGTTTCAGCCCCTTGACACTATTTAAACAGTTTTTTTATTTAATAAACACCAGGGCACTGAGAAATGTTCCCTGGATCCTGTTTCTCACTTGTATCATATCAGTAAAACCACAACTTTAAAACTGGCCAGAACTTTCTCTGCAAAAAAGCAACTGTCCTAAAGCTATCTCGTGGTTGAAAATATTCCCTCTGCTTACTACTCTGCTTACAAAGGGTTTATTTTTGTGAATTTCACCAGTTTGATCACCTCTTGATGTTGAAATCCAGTGCCCTCTTTCTGCAAGAGGCAGCACAGCCCTTCAGAAAGGAGCCTTGTATTGTGATCTTGTCTGATCTCATTAGATGAACAGGGTTGGACTGGGTTAGTCCTTTGAAGGGAGACTTTCAAGAATGGTAGGTGCTGCTGTAAATAGAACTGGTTGTCCAATATGTGGGCTCTTAGCCTGCTCTGATCTAATCCCCCAGTATAATACCAGAAAGCAGCATGCTGCTGAAGCTCCCCTATTCGGATGAGACATGAACCTGAGACTTGGGATATTAAAGACCCAATGGCAGTCACAAAAAAGTAATAGGCCTGGTTTGGTGACCACATTCCACCTCAGGTATTGCCTTCTGCTTACCCTCATTACCCCTGCAGTGCTAAATACAGACTATATCTTTCAATTCCTGCAATTAAGCAGGCCTTTATCAATTGTGAAACTTTTTTTTACCCTAAGGACCACACAGGGCAGTCATCTTCGGGGAGTGTTTTTGCAATGAGAGAAAGCTAAGCAGCATGAACAGCTCCTGTCCTCTCCTGTGGTTTTAAATTCTATTGGTTTGCATGCTTGTGTTTGAATACCAGTATGACTGCCATGTTTGTAGGAGCCATACTGGAACTTCTGCAGTTTCAAATCAAACCCCACGTAACTAACATTTCTTCATTCTGTTCAGGGGGTGGTTTTTCATTTTTAATAACTTCTGAATGAGCAGGAAATCCACGAAACAGTCAGTATTTAATCAGCAGGAGATGATTCCCCCCGATGTTTACTACCTGCTGGCTATAATGAGTACGTTTGTTGTTGTCTCGAAGTGCAGAATGGACAGCTGACACCTCACTAGCTCAAAATTAGTGCTTTTGGGCAAGACCGTTGAGCTTGAAACCGAAGGAAATTGTTCATGCAGTAATTGATCTCTAGAGACCTAAATAAGCCCTTCTAGCAGGGATGCTTTGCCATTAGCCAAACAAAGTAGCAGCTTTACGATCCAGGAATATTTCCCTTAAATTGTGTTGTTTCCGTTGGAGCCCTGTGCACCTTAACAACATGGAACAAAACAAGCATCATTTTACTGATGCATCCTGTTGAGCAACAAATTACACGGAAAACTTCGAACACGTTCAAAACACATGGCAAAGTGGGGGGGCTGTTGAGGGAAAAGGCATACAGGGATTGTGTAGACAACACGAAGCAAGACAGTTCCACAAATGTAAATGTTGCATAGAGGGAAGTGAGTGGCGAGGGCACGTATGTGTGTAAGGCTGCTGAACTAGATGCATGTCTGCAGTAAAGTGAAGAATGATTGGCGTGGCCAGAGTCATGTTTCAGATGATATCCCAAGATGCTTTGCAAAGTTACTGTCTTTCAGCCCTTTCTGTGGTGTGTATTCTATTGTACCATACTCTATTCAAGGGGAAACTGCAGCCTTTGCTTTTCTCTTAATCCTGCACCCAGGCTGTTGCTTTCACTTTTCTCCACCTCCCTCATGGATAGAGTTCTATTTTCTTCAAGAGCGTCAGAAACGTATATCTGCAGGATTAGGCAAAACCCAGTCCAGTTGAGATTAAATCAAAGTAAATATTTATTGAAATTCTAACGAAGAGGGAGAAAATAAATAAAGTTCTTAAATATTAAACAGATGATGAACTCTGGTAAATCTTAGTTTGGATAGGAAAGGCCGACTTATGGGAAATGGATACCTCATGAAATAGTTGGCATAGAAACATATTTTTATCTCTCTTAGCCCTTCTAAAAATGTTGCTACAAGGCCAGCTGAAAACAGTATGTCTCCACCCTAGGAGTGGAAACAGATTCATCCAATTTCATCGTGTGAGGGGAGTTCTGGTGTCCACCCTTTAAAATATGAAAAAATGGGGGAAGATTCAGAGAAGAACTATAAGAATGTTTAATTGTCTGAAAAATACACCTTAGATGGAGAGATCTAAAAGATAGTTATTTTCTATTCAACTTCAAGTTATCAGCTGGATGCAAAAATCACTGACTGAAAGTCTATGTGCTGTGTCATGCAGGAGGCCTGCAGGATCCTTTCTAGTCCCTTTTAAAAATGATGAATGAAGCCTTCAGTTTCCTCCCCGATCCCAAAAATCACAGCAAAGGATGGAGAGCAAAGACTAGGACTCTCTCTCTCTCTCTCTCTCTAGCAAACGTTATTAGAGATGTGTGCATCAGGGGGAAGACTGGGAGGCTAGATTGTTGGTAAATGTTTGTTATGCATATTTATTTACTTTCCTACTGTGCCCATTGCTGCAGGATCTTGACATTGTAACAGTGTAAACCAACATAATACATATCACTGAAGTAATCATCTATCATATTAATGCACTGTCTGCTAACCACCAAACCTGGGTTTTGGGAAGCTACTGGAAGTAGCAAGTTCTGGGGGCTCTTGGCTGAAAATATCCTTCCGGCTTTCTCAAACAACAATGTTACAGGCACCATCAGCGAGTACAGTCCAGTAGATCTTGACCACTGTGAAAGGATCACTCATATAACAGGGGGGCTAAACTATTCAGGGCTTTACAGATCATAGTCAACACACTCAACTGCATTAAAAAATATACAGTGGTGTATGCTCTGCCCTGGCTATCTGGCAAAATAAGCTCTTAGCAAGCCATCCCACTTAAGAAGTGAGCCTGCTGCATCCTGTACTAGCTAAAGCTTCAGAATCTCTTTGAAGGTAGCTCCAAAATAAAGCCCATTGTAATAGTCTGGACATAAAGCAGTGGGGTACATGTGTTCAGGGGGATTATGAGAAGACTGTGTGGGGTTTTTTTGTATAGAGGGAAATTATGCAAGAAGATTTGCAGGGTGTGTGTGCAGGAAATTGATTATAAGAGGAAATAATGTGAGAGTTCATGCATGTGGGATTATGAGAAATGACTGGGAAGGTGCAATTATGAGAAGATTCTGCATAGGTGGTGGGATTAGGAGAGGATAATGTGGTTCAGGGTAGTGGTGGAGCAGGAGGGAAGACAGATCCCGAGGGGGAGAGGAAGGAATAGAGAGAGTGGTAAGCCAAAGTGTGTTTGGGGAAAACTGAGCTGGCAGAGAGGAAGGGAAAGGAGAGCAGTGAGAGCAGAATGGAGATGATAGACCCTGACAGGCAGTGGGGAAAGAGGAATAGCAGTGCTCACAAATCCAGGAAAGTATTACGGTCCAGAAACATTAGGGTCTAGAGCAGTGATATTCAGATCTCAGTGGTTCAGGAGCCAAATTCGCAATCAACATTACCCAAAAGAACCACAGTAGTGTGAATTCCTTGTTTCATTTACTATAGTACTATATATTCACATTTAAACAGTATCACAGGAAAGAGTGCGTGCGTGCGTGTGTGTGTAATTCTCATAGCAAAATGACTGACCAAGTATTATCTTAACTACACTTGGTTAATGATATAGTAAAAGTATACTGATTAGTTAATAACTTAGATTGGTTAATAATTAAATCACAGAATGTTTTAATGTCATGTGCTGCAAAGAGTTGCAGGAGACACATTAAAGAGCCACTTGCAGCTCTTGAGCCTCTGGCTGGGTATCACTGCATCTAGAGAAAAAAAAACAAGTTTCCTCAGGTGAGAGGAAGTTGAGAGAGGGGTGGAAAAGGGACAGAAAGTAACAGGGACTAAGAAAAATGAATATATAGAGAGAAAAGACAAGGAAGCAACTGGAAGATGGAATGAGAGAAATGGGGGGAAAGAAAATTAAAAGCGCACAAGAAAAACTTGACATTTTAGATTTCATGTATGTATTCTTTATTCTGCTATGTTCACTGCTTCATCTGGAGACAGCTTTATTTACAGGTGCCTTTACTATTAACTGTAGTAGCAGATATTTAGGGGGTATTTCCCCTCCCCAACTGGCCATAAAGATGTCAGAAAAATAAGACACAGTTTGTTCCTTTGTTTTTATATCATTTTATTCAGTTCATATTTACTCTTTAACCAATCACATTTCCACTAATAACACAGTGTCTGAATAGAAGATGGGTTAGGGAAGGATTTCATTTGTATGGTTAGGCATCGTGCCAAGTATAACTTTTCTCCTTTCGTGATTTTTGATTGCCTTTGGGACATGCAAGATCATGTTTGATGGCATGTGTGGTAACAGCAAAAAACATTCTCCATGGTGGGGAAAGCCCTGAGGCTTTAACAGCCAGGAGATTGGGAAGGAGAGGGCAACACAACAGTAGGTAATAGGCACATTTAGAAACATAAGTGTATCCCTTGATGTAGCTTGATTTAAGGCTAACCAGACTCAGACATAGGAATTCATGTAACGGTGTCACTGTTATTTCATGGAAAGATAAATTCCTATTTTAAAAAAGTAAATACATGCACATACTAGCGCTGAGCGAATATGATTTTTTGGTTCCATGGCAGAACCACAAAAATCAGTGGGGGAAGGATTGGTTAGTGTCAAACAAAACATTTCATTCCAAATATGATTTTTCTTTCATTTTTTCCTTTTGTTATGTTGCCACATATATTTGCCCCTTTTTAATTTTTTTGCAATAAATCTATTTAACTTTTCGAACACAATGTCATAAAACCAAAAAGTCAAAACTTTTTATATAAAAAAAAGTTTAAATGATTTTTTAAAAACTGTTACCGGTTTTTTATTTGGCCTAAATTATTTGCTGAATTCAGCCTGAATTTGTGAATAGTTTTGTGTGACCAAAATATACATTTTCCAGTGAATAAACTGCTGAAGATTTTTCTACAGCTCTAGCATGTATCCTCCAGACAGAAATAAGTACATTTCGCTTCCCATTCCCTGATTATTCCTTATTCCTCAACTGCAGCCACCTCATCACATACTTTAGGAAGTTTCCCTCTTCCTCCATTTTTATCCCCTCCTCCCACCTACCCCATCGCTTCCCTCAACTGATGTGCCATCACAACAAACAGAGGATCTCTTTGTTCACTAGTATTGCAGGCCGCATAGGCCCAATAATCAAACTAAGCCTTTGTTTTAAAATAGCTTATGTCACGCTTTTCATCTGTAGACCTCAAACCAAAACAGACCCCCAAAAAACAAGCATTGTGCCAAGTAAGTCAGTGTGGTAAAATGGTGTGTATGCAAGTAAATATATTCTGACTGTACCAGAACATTTACATTATAATAGGAATATTTGCCTATATTGGACATAGAATTCCAAACTACATCTTGTCTCTAAACCAAATATAATCAGCAATATTCACATCTCTTATAAAAAAAAAGTGATTTCTTTACCTAAATAACCATTTATAAACTGCACTTTATAATAGATTTAAATGTCTGAAGGGTACAGAATCATATTTACTTTATGTGACATTAAAAGAACACTGTCAAGTAAGTTTTTAAATTGAAAACAAGTGGCTATTGTTTGGTATGTCTGTGGTATGAAATGTATTTTCAGCTTGAAATTATTTTTTTCGCTACAAACTGTGCTTTTCCATTTCAAAAACATTATCTCCCGTGGATTCTGAACTGAAGCTAAAATTAACATAGCTGGATTTGTTTAACAATTTCAACTTGCTGTATTGCTCTGAAATATATAGTGTTCTGCACACCAGGATGGGGTCTGTCTTCCACCATCCAACTTTCATAATCAATTCATTAGGAGTTATGGCTGATAAGGATAGAGGTCAGATCAATGTCAGTAATGTTAGCACAAGTGCAGGAATAGCACTACTTCAATTTCAAATCAATCCGGGATAGGTCAAATTTTAAGATTGAAAACCTTGACAGGGATTGCTTTTAACATCCACATCTGCTTTCCATTTAATACCAAAGTCTCATACCAGTTTTTAAAAATTACATTTTCTTTACTCTAATACTAGTTTTTAAAAATTACATTTTCTAAACTAGAAGATAGAAGAATCTTCAACCAGAAGCATTCGCAAAACAAAATAAAAGGCAGTAAAAATTATATAAGATTGACTGTCCTGTTCTGGAGAACTATGTGTATTGTCTGAACACCGAAGCTCACCCAAACACTGAACAATTAAGAGGAGATTGAATTCCTTACATAACAAAACACAGATAAAGTACACAATTCATGACTCTTTCTAGACTATGCTATATTTATACACAAATATGTATATTGGGAGAGAGAAATCTTTCCATAGGCTCCACATAAATCCATAGACATTTCTGACATCATGCCCAATCCTTCAGTCCTTGCTTTTTATGTACTGTTTTCTTCTTTTCTCCATTTAACCATTTCTAGTTTCATGTCTGGGCAATACCACAGCGTGATTGTGGATACTCTGTAAAATCTGGCATTGCAACAGTTTACATTTAATATCTCAGGCCTGATCTTCCAAAAGGACTTCACCCCAGTATTCTTTGCATATGTGGAACGTTGTGTGTGCTAACAGCCCTGTGGACGCTTTTCAAGCACTGCACCAGTGTTCTGGTAAGAGCATTTCTACACATAAAACTGGGCTAGTGTTAGAATCTGCCACTTGCACACATGGGTGCTGAAAAGTATGCACACAAATGAATGCATTTGCACAGAAGAAAACCACTTTTGAAAGTCAGCCCCTTAGACATTCCACTTGCTTTTAAAGCTAAAATATGTAAAATGGTCACAATACTTCAAAAGCAGTCATAGGCTGCTATCTGGAAGAAGTGTATTCTATCTGCCTTTAACATTGCTAGTCTTTGAAAATTAACAATGGAAATAAAGAAAGTGAAATAAATCTATTTTAAAAGTGTCCTGGACTCATTGCTTTGGATCAATAGTCCTTCCTTTTCTCCAGTAATATCCTTTTTTTTTTAAACTGACCATTCAACCAAGAATTTCAAAGGGGGATAGCTCAGTTAAAATAGGGACAATAGAGTTCTATGAAAATAGCCAATAGATTTTGATTTCATGGAATTGGTATTCAACCATAAAATATAAAAATAGACATCTGTAATTAGGACTGATAAGGAATCCCAGTCCATTAGTGTCTTGGAAATGTCATGAGATACTCTGAACTATATTTAAAAACGGCAATTTTGCATCAAAAGGGTGAGCCAAACTGCCAATGGAAAGGACAACCTCAAGTTACAGAATATTTTTACAAATATTTGCAAAATGCACCATGTAGTAGGACCTTTTTCAAAGTCCCTTACCTCCACAGAGGTAATACCTCCAGTGTCTTTTTAGAAATGGAGTTGACACAAAGCACAGTCCCTAGCAGTGTCCATCCCCCACACAATTCCCTCTGTTTCCTACCAGCTGACTGATTGATAGTGGTGTTTTCATGTCTTCAGAACTAAGTAATGTTACAGATCAAACCCTTGTCGCCTTTCCAAGACCAAACAAGACAATAAGGGTTGGAATTTCGCTTGGCCATGTGTAGGCTCTTTTTCTCTGTAGCAGTTCATGGGGGAGCAGACACGTTCATGTGCATGTAAGAGTACCTGGAGAGAGAAGCCCCTGTGGTCTTCCCCTCCTCCTCATCTCCAATCTCTCCTTTTACTACTGGAGGCTTTTGCTTGGGGCAGCAGGTGAAGGTGGCCAGAAAGCCCATGCGGAAGCGCTTATTCATAAAGCAGTAGATGATGGGGTTCACGCAGGCAGAAGTGTAGGAGAGCAAATGAATAAAGGAGATAGGAGCTCCTGAGAGAAGTTGGTCTGCTGACATAGTGTCAAATGCACGCCAAGCATTTACGCTGAAGATAGGAGTCCAGCAAAGGAAAAACAAAATCACAATCACCATCAGCATGCGGATGACAAGCTTCTTGGCCATCAAGTTGGCAGTTGAGGTGTTGCTTCTCACCCTGTCTATTTTGATGCTGCTGGTGGCAGAAAGCTGTTGCAGAGGCATTTTTCTCTTCTTTTTGATTTTCTGCAGGTAGCATCCATCTCCATCCTCGTATTTGTTGCTATTGGTGCTGGCTTTCCTTTCTGTATATGCAAATCAGCAGCACCCATATAAATATGTAACACAGAATATTTCTGAACAGTGATTCAAAATATAAGCAGACTAATGGCGTCTAAATTTTGAAGGAAACACAATCCTTCATGGATGCTTAGCCGCTAGTAGTAAAAACTGTTATTCAAATTCTAAAGTGAATTTTGATTGTTATTTTTCTGACCATTTGGTGTTCCCATTCCATGAACATCTAAATGTCTCTACTATTATGAAAATTGGTAGAAATGGAACATTAAGATTGAATGCTCAAATATTTGCTGGAAGTAACTTTTGAATTGTATTCTTCTAGATTAAATTTATCCTTTCATGTTGCTTACCAGCAAAAATAATCTAATCTGTGACCAGAAACAATATCCACTTTGTTTATGTAACTAAGAAATTGGGAATTACAAAAACCCTGTGTGAACTCTTTGCAAATAATCTGCAAATGAAAGATTATTCACTGAAGAAATTTGCCAATAATTTTGATTAACAAATACACCTAACAGTTTTGCAATCTGTTCATAGATTTTTTGCAAACAAAAAAGAGGTGGCTTTTAGAGAACAAATTATTGACTCAGTTCCACTCTTCACATCTTCAAAGCTAAAGTTAAAACAAAAACAAATGCAAGCACGCTGTTACCTCGTGAAGATTTTCTCTGGCTGACATCAAACTTTATTCCTCTGTATAGTTCCAAAGAGATTAAGCCATAGGCAATCATCATTACAATCCCAGGTATAAGAAAGAGTATGAGCAATAGTAAAATGTACCTGAGGACACCACAAAAGAGACTGAGATTAGGGAACAGCAGAAATACAGAGAAGCAGTTGTATACTTTTGTTTGCTGTCTAAAGATCTGAGTGAAATGTTTTGAGGGCTGATGAGAGGTGCTATATTGATAACCTGAAAGTTGGAATCCTCTTTTTCTCCACAGAAATAGCGCAGTGTGAACAATGGCAGGTCTAGCATCTCCATGCTGTCCACCCAATCTGTCTGAGCCTCAGAGGGATTTAGGGCTATAAAGACGCTTCAACCTTTTTGCCCGCTCAATAACTGGCCTCTGCTGAGACCAGATTTGAATCTGTGCTGGTGGTGGTTTATATGATATCGAAACTTGTTCAGTGGGAATTCAATTGAGCAGCTACTTGTGCTTAAGTGAAATGCTTATGTTATCCATTAACTGTCAAGAGACATTTTGTCCCTGGTTCATCATGTTTGCTGGGTCCCCAGCCTCTCCCATATCACTTTATTTACAGCTGTTACAGAGTTTATTCCCTCCCCCACCCCCAAGCTTGGGACCCTGGTACAATTGCTTCCCCTTTTCTCCTCCTCATCAGCCCAGCTTATTACATCCATGGGGTGGGATTGTGTCCCTCTGCTCCAGGAGTGTGTACGCCAGAGACAGGATTGGGAGTGCGATGCCCTTTATTTCCCTCCAGCCCTATATAGATCCTGAAGGAAAGATGGTACAGCTTGGGCTAAACCCCTTCCATAGGAGAGCTTCCACTTTAAGGGAAATCCTTTAATATTTGATTACACATTGCATATGTATTAATATCCTACGTAACAAAACATAAACAGTTTCTCTAATAGCACCAAAGCCAAGGAAATTATAAATCAATCATATTTTTGAACCTAAACATTTTCTGCTTGGAGTAACATTGCTGCAAATTCACTGGAATTGCTCTGGATTTACACTGGTGTAACTGAGAGCAGAATTTGGCCTTTTAACTTTTTTCTTCGTACATCTTCATTATGGCAAGTACCTTAAACTACTGAAAATACTAACATCGAATGGATAGTTATAGGGATGCACCATATATAGGTGGTACAAACTATAGAGTTGCTCTGGCTCCCATTAAAGACAGTAGCAAAAGTCGTGTATCTTCCCTGCATCAGCTAAACTGCTTGGTTACAGGAAAGGCAATATTAGGGAAGTATTAAGGAGAAAAAAAATAGCTTGCAGCCTTGCTTTAATGTATTGGTGCAGCTTCTTGATTTTGTCCCTGTGTTGTATCTATGCCATTTATTCACTCTCCTTGGGTGTGGACATTTATTAGCAATAACCTCCCCTCATAGCCCCCTCTGCGCTAATCTCTCTACCTCACTATGTTGGTTCTGTTCTCAGGTAAATTTGCTACTTCTCCAATTTTCATGTCACTATATTTGTTCACAATTGAAATTGCATCAGAAAAATGCAGATGAAGTGAATCGGTACTGGAAGTGGCACAGAGATCTGTGTGGCCTTTTAAAAGACTAATTGTTAAAAATAAACATATTCTCTGGACATACTAAAAAATAAAAGACTGAGCAATACTAGCAAGAAGCATCACTGCTTGAAGCCTGAGAGATGCCTTCATTTCAGTGGCGGTAGCAACTTCCTAGACTACGGTTTCAGAATCACTGGCATATAACATACATCACCCATATGTGAAGCAAAAGTGATAAATGTATTTGAAAACAAAAACAAAAAATCAGCAATTAAAAATAGAAATTCTTGTGACTTTTTAAACAAGCATCCTAGAATTATAAACATTCACTAATGGCTAATAATTGACTTTCAACAGGCTTAATGCTACCATGTAATCCTATTTTCTGCTAGATAATTATATGCTATTTAACAGCCATTTATATCTTACCAGGTCTGCTGGATGACATCGCTTGGCCAAAGGAGGCGACACATGTTAGCTGTGCTGTTGTTATATTTTGTAAAAGGCACCAATTTGCTGTAGATTGGGTATGGTGACATGATGGTAAAGGAGAGACACCAAGTAGCAGCAATCACTTTCAGGGCATGAGATTTTGTCTGCCATACTCTGGATTGCAAAGGTTTGCAAATAGCACTGTATCTCTCCAAAGATATGGCTACCAAGTTGAATGTAGATACACTTACTGAGACACCTAAACACGTAAAACAAAGAAACGGGTTCTAGTTCTTGCTAAGTTTCCAAGCACATATGCAAAACAATGAAAATATATCATTGCTAACAATATTTTCACAATTCAGTGATTAAGATAATGGCAGTGGACCTGATTCACCATTGTGATGAACCAGATCTATGCTTGTGTAGCTACTGAAATGTATGGAAAAAATAATTGACATCTTTTGACTTAGTTCCATCAAAGCAGGAAGCTATGTTCTCCATCAAACAAAGTACTTTGGCCGTGATTCACCCCTGTATTACTCCAGTTTTTACACCGGTATAACTTCATGGAAACGTAACTAGGCACTCTAAAATCAATGGGGTTACACTGGTTTGAATGTGGAGTAACAAAGCAGTGAATCAGGTAAAAATTTAGTTGTAATTACAAAAAAGCAAGTATCTTATTTGACTGATAAACTAGCTTCCTGTTTTGATAAAATTAAGTAAAAGTACAAGTTACATTTTCATATATTTCAGTGCAGGTACACTGGCATAAACCTGGGTAATACAGTAGGAATCAGACCCATTTTTTATAAAATGTTCATTAATTTCTCCTTCTCACTATGTACAAAACTTCAAACTTTCAATACAGTGTGCTATTTTATTTCACTGTGGACCTCTGCTGTGTTTACTGTATAACTAGAAGTATTCTTTGTCCTTAAACTTATACCACACAATAATTTTCTGTTAGGAAATTACTTGGGTACATATTTTGGGTAAAAAATATAAAATATGAAAAGTTTTATATCAAAGTTTCCTTTGCAAAATCATTTGTAGCTTACAGAGATTCATATTCATAACTCTTTTACATCTAAAAATGACAGCTGAAGTGGATGGGTGATATTATTATGGTAAGTATCTGTTTACCATTACAGTTCCTCTGTTAAGCCAGATCACTTATGGGACAATTCACCTTCTGATTTTTAAAATAAAATCAAGTTTGTAATTGTAAAACTTCATATTAGTATATATTCCTTTTGAATATATCCATGTAATTGTTAACACTTAAATTTAAATATGAAAAAATACAATGCTTCAGTAATTTGCATGACATTTATGTCAGCGAATCATTACATGTTAACTGTGACCTTTAGTTTTATTGATTATACCTAAGGAAAGATGTTGACTTCCCATTCCCACACTTTAGAAATGTGTTTTCAAATTACGTCATCGTTTTCAAGGGCACAGGTTAAACAGAAATTCTGAGGTTCTTGTAATTAACTGCTGAGTCTGTTTGAGGTAACATAAACTTTTCAGAAGTCCCTCTTGTTTAAAATTAAATCTAAAAAGGGAAAACAGTATCACATATACGGATAATTCATAAATCAGGCTGTAGTTCAATGATCCACCTCTATAATGGGAAGCAGATGATGCCAAATCATATCGAAAGTGGTGGTGATTTTTAAAATGACTGCAAACAATGGTATCATTAGGTTCCAAATTTATTGTCTCTCAGTGACTCCTGTTTATATCTGATCAGTTAACAAATATAAGGATATTTGTTCTAACTGACAGCCTTGCAAATTCCACCTGGGATTGCAAAATCAGAAGGTTGGGGTTTGTTCCTTCTCATTTATCACCAGTTATAGAAATTCTCTAGGCCAAATTCTGCTCCTGGTTACCCTTGTATGATCCTGTTGTATTTGCCCTGTAATTAGAACAATAATGATTCTGTTGGTGATATGCCAGACGGAGCAGAATTCAGCTCCTCTCCAGGGCTTGACCCTGCAAGGGATGAGCCTGATCCAGCACGACGCTTAAGAATGTGCTTAACATAAGTGCCTGTTTGAATGTTTTGTTGGATGAAACTAGAGAGCTCAGCGCCTTGCTGGACTGAGCCCTCAGAGCGGTGCAGAGCCGTGACTCTGCAGCGCTTACAAGAGTACTAACTTTTCTCATCAAGGTGATCAAATATTACTCTGCGCACAGGGAGAGTTTTTGCTGATTGGAGGGAATGACACTTTTACTAGTCTCTTTTTATAGCGATTTAAGTCAGATTTTATTTAAAGAAAAAGGGTTTTATAGAAATGCTTTTCTTCCCTCTCCATGTGACTGCCTGGGCCACTTTTGTTCCTTGTGCTGATCTTTCCAATAAAGTGTTAATGCCCAATCAGCCCTGCTTAGCGGGGGGTTGATGGTGTGCGGCTCTTTAAAGGATCTGGCCCTTGTTTAGTATCTCACAAATTTAAAGGGTTATTCTTTAGGGTAGGTATAAAATTCAGAGACTTACCCATGAAGTAGGTGGCAGTTTTACAAACAGCACTGCCAAATATAAAATCTTTCAGTAGGTTGGGAATAAGTGTGAAAGGCATGCAGAAAAGGCAAAGCATTAGGTCGCTGACAGCCAGCGACAGCAAAAATATATTAGTGACGGTCCTCATCCTTTTGTTTCTTATCAACACCGTAATCACCAGAGTGTTTCCCAAGACACTGAGTAAAAATATCAGCGAATATAGCAGAATCCGAACTGTCTGATGTAAATCTGAAAATTGCCACAGTAAAGAATCAGATATGAAATATGTAAATCATAAAATTAATTAACTTTTATCACGCTGTTTCAGACTTCAAGCAAAAGGTGAAGACTGCTCTTCATTCAAGTCAGTAGACTGGATTTTTATTTCACATATGCAATTCTACAGAAGTCATGTAATTAGACCAGTGGAAAACTGGTTAAAATAACGAGAGTCCGATAGCACTTTAAAGACTAACAAATGTAATTTCTGCAGGCATAAGCTTTCGTGGGCTGTAAACCACTTGGTCATATACAAGTTAGGTCAGAATCCAACCCAGGATTTCTATCTGAACTGTTCTTTGAGACAATAAGAAACATTATGAGTAGTACTTAATTGGTAATGAAAGAGGTGCTGGTGCTCCGGCAATTAGGTGCCGGGGATCAAGCAATTTTTTTTAACTTTCATAACTGACAGGGTAAGCCCACAGGTGTCGGGGCTATGAATTGCCAAGCCTTCATGTGCTGAGGTCCTACCCTGGCACAAAGTAAGCACTGATTATGACAATCTATAGTATTTTAATACATGAGCACATTTTCTTTCAAAGCAACAGTGTTATAATTTCATGTAAATTGCTCTCAGAAACTGTATTAGATCAGATAACTTCATTGTTATAGAATTATTTGAGAGGAACATAAAAGTATTTCATTAAGCAATTACTAGTACTGTTTACATTCCATTCTAACTGCATATTACTCTCTAGATGTATTGATAATTTGGAAAGATAGGACATATTAAGTTTGTGCTTGTCTGTTTCTTATCTTAACTTACCAGCATACGGCTATTTTCACACTGCCTCACCTACAAACCTTTGGGTACCTGTTTTTCTTAAATATTCATGAGTTTGCTTTTAGCTGGAACTGGTGCTGTCTGAAAAATCTATTTTCCTGCACCTACCTTTAGCAGGATGAGGTGATTCATCCACACAGAAAAATGTATAATTTTCTAAGACAATATCACACAGGAAAGCAGAAATGTTGGTTCCATTCTCAAGTAGGCTATCTTCAACTATTTCCATTCTTCAGCCTCCACAGGTTAGCTTCTATATGGGGAAAGGTGGATTTGCAACTATCTGCCCATTCTTTCTATGAGCAGAAATATTCCTGAATGAAATCTGCAGTGGAAAGATTTGACAAAGGCGGTTTTCCAAGAAAGTCTTTTGTCAGCTATCTGAAAGGAATATCCAGTACAAGGAATTCTGTTCAGAATGAAAAGGATTTATTCCAGTAGCATATAAAGCAGTTTAGATGCACAAAAGAAAAGCATGAACACACACGTCTTCTCCTGTACCTACTAGATCCGCCCCCTTCTATTACTGGGTTAGTGTTGGGGTTATAAACATAACAGATAGGCATTACAAAATTAACCCCTTGCAAGATTGTTTCAGCACACACAGCTGTCATACCTCTGTGTGTGAACCGGTTATTGCCTTAGACAATAAATCATGAGCAATAAATGATATAATAAATCACTTTCCCAGCTAACAATATCTAATGAGGTAATAGAAAATACCTGAACTATAGGATGCAGAAAAAGAAGAAACATAGTCAGTTAGAGCTCTGTATGTCTACATTTTCATTTCTTTGTATAAAAACAATTAGTTTCTTTTAAATTTGGAAAAAATGCAAAGTAACATCTCTAGGTACAACTGGAAGACTGGCTTAGTAACATGAAGTAATTTATCACTCATGTTTCTGTAAAATGGGAATAATGATACTTATCTTCCTTTGTAAAGCATTTTGGGACCCTCATGTGGAAAGCACTGTATGGGTCTGATTCAAGACCCATTGAAGTCAATGGGAGACTTTCCATCAACTTCAATGGGCTTTGGATCAGACCCTATAAAAGTGAAATATGAATGTTATTGTCATGCGGACTGGATTGAGGAGGGGGGGCATTTGTGTTATTTGACATCAGTATGTCAAAATCATAGTGATTCATGTGAGACATACCATGTCAAGGGCTGTTAGAAAGGTTATGATATGCTGAATAAGATGATAATATTTGTGTTCATGTGTAATATGTGTGAGGAAAGTTATGGAGATCTTTGATATACCTGTATTTCGAATTGTGCTGTAGAAGACATACCCCAGACAGAGAGGCTGCAGGACAATAGCCCACTTAATGACCCATCAAGACCTCTACAGAAGCCAAAGTCCTAGGAAGAAACTAAAGGCATACCTGAAGAGTTACCAGGATTGGTCCATGTGACTCTGGACTCCATTTGAATTCCTGTAAAGTTCCACATGGCCAGTGACAGAGGGTATATAAGATCAAACCATAGAAACCATTTTGACTTTGTTCCTGTCCAGCTGCAGACACACATCTGGATCAACACACTTTGCTACTGAACTGAAGGACTAAGACTCATCCAGGTACTGGATGTATACCAGAGGGACTATACAAGCCTGCAACTCCACAATTGTTCTAGAAACCTGATGTATATGGACTTTTAAATCTTTTGTATGTAACTGATTGCTTTAAGCCTTTAACACTTCTCTTATTGTTTGTTTTTCTTTTATTAATAAACCTTTAGTTTAGTTACTAAAGGATTGGCTGGCATCATGGTATCTTGGGTAAGATCCAAACTTATAGTGAACTGGTACTGTGTATTTGCCCAGTGGCTTCTTGATAACCAGTGTGGGGGAATCAGAAGCACTGTTTGTGGCTGGTTGGGAAGTCTGACTGCAGTGTCACCCACCAGTGCTGGGAGAATTCGCTCTCCTTTTACAGCCTGCCCTGACCCTGGCATTATCAGTGGGCTACCCTGTGCACGGAAGGGTCACAATTATTAGTTAAGAAAAGAGAAGAATGCTGTGGAGTATGGGCTTTTAGAAAAGCTTCATACATTTCCATTGTGCTTGCATTGTCTGTAAATAGAATACAATACAGCAACAACGAATGAACAACATCTACGTCGGATAAGGTTTTTCTCCAAATATGCACAAACATTGTCTTCATTCCGATATTTTCACAAAGTGTGTAAACCCAAAGCTGGGTGTAAGGCAAAGATAAATAAGCATAATTCATTACAAGAAATTACTGAATAATAATGGAATAAATTCATCCCTGCTGTTACTCCATTGAAGCCAATTTATTTTTTTTTTTAAAAAGGGCAGAGCAATAACAGGATTATCTCTTTTTTAAACCTAACATAACAAGATTGGAGGGCCTGGATTTATTTTCCAGTTCCTCCAACCTCTGATATATAGCCACATTATCTGGCCTATTTATGTGTGGGAATATATTGCAACATGACAGATAAATTCTAAATTGCTCTCATTCCTTAAAAAGGTTTATGATGATCCTTATCAATTTGTTGCACGGACTCTTGTAAATTTTCTAATCTGAGGTAAAACAAAGTCAAATTGTTGATCAATGTATACGATACACTTAATTTAATCCAATCAGAATGAAATAAATGAAATTCAGCAGACAACACTCCTTTCCTCTTTCCAGGAATATGTCATATATGATAGAAAAAGGCTGCTAGGTTGGTATCTTTGACATCATAGAATTATATGTTCTGGGATTTTTTTTAATCTAGAAGTTTTACAAGAGAAAAAGATTTAAAAATACAAGTTAAAACTTGTTTCAATTTTTACAGCCTGATTACTTTGAGCACTAGGTACATCAATCTTTGAATAACTCAGTTTGATTCCTAGCTTTCCAGTTCATCTTTTAATTCTTCTTTAACATAATAAATCACAGAGATGTTAGTAACAAACCATTAAATGAAATTGCAGATAGATTGTTATTTAAATTCAGAAGTGAAGTTCTCAGTATTTACTGAACACTTTCACTGTCAATTTCAGATGGACCAAGCAGG
>ML675624.1:58765266-58790744 GCA_007922155.1 Mesoclemmys tuberculata | reverse complement strand
TTGGTCCCTTCTGACCTATGAGTCTATGAGTCTATGAGTCTATTATGAAAAAAGAAAAACTTAGGTTCTGACATCTGTCATCTAAAAAAGTTAGCCATGAGACCTCCAGAAATGCAATGAACCCTTGTCATGTAGAGTATGAGCAGAAAAATGCCAATTTTTTCTTTTGGGGCCTTGAGGTATTTAAGACATGTCTATGCTTAAACACATGAATAATCTTGTCAGGCCCATGCTCAAGTCCCTCTCTTGGGTCCCAGTCAGCTTTCAGTGTCAGTTTAAAGCCTTGGGCCCAGATCCTTAGAGGTATTTAGGGGCCTAACTCCCATTGATTTCAATGGCAATTAGGCACTCAAATACCTTTGAGATTCTGGGCCTTGGTCTTCATTTTCAAAGCCATTACTGGATCAAGACTGAATTTTGACCTATGAACCCTCCTCTGAGACAATGCCAATCACACAGCCCAGCATGGAGCACATGAGAGCTGGGGGGAAAGCTTTATCAGTGCATGGGATCTGGCTTTGGAACAACTTTCCCAAAGAGATCAGGTGAACACAATCTGACTACTTTTAGAAAACATTGCAAAACCTTCTGTGATGTTGGCTGATTAGGTCATGTTAGAGTGTAATCAGGTCAATTCACTTGTGTAGATCAAAGTAATGGTTAGATGTATATGTGTGTATTCAGATGTTTAAACTTCATGAAAACTGGTGGAATGTTATTTGTATTCAGAGCTTAAATTCAGCCAGAGCTGTTCAGAGCAGAGCTCTGGTAAATATATTAGCCCCACAGGGCTAAAGCACCAAGACCACACATCCTGCAATTAAAGCCTTGAGCTTGGCACCTCCCACAGGGCTGAAGCCACAAGCCTCAGTGCCTTTCGTGGGGCTAAAGCCTTGAGCCCCGGTACCTCCTAGGAAATACTTTGAGAATTTAAGTCTGGCTTGTATTGTTTTTGCTTATCTGTTCCTGTCATAATGTAATATCAAACATTTACATGATAAATACTTTTGTACCTAAATTACCCATCAAAGAAATTTTGTGAAATGCTAATGAACAGAGTAAAGTAACTGAAGGAGGAGATGAGATCCCCAGAGTTATTCTGGGTAGCTCTGAAAGACTTTTGGGAAACTGGCAGTTTATGACATCACTGGAGTTACAAACTGTGATTTGCCTGTACATATATCTTACCTGCTTTAACCTCTCAATAACTCTCATTCTTTTTTCTTAGCTAATAAACCAAAAGTTAGTTTACTACTGAATTGGCTGCCAGTGTTGTCTTTGTTTGTGTAAGATCCGAGTACCAATTGATCTGCAGTAAATGATGGGTTCCTTGGGACTCGGAGAAACCTGATGTAGTGTCATTTTTTGGATTAAGTGACCATTATAACAAAATTCAGTTTGTCTGGGTGGCAAGATAGACTGGAGCGTCTAAGGGGACTGTTTGTGACTCTATGTTAAGACTGGGATAGTGGTCCAGGAGTTCATATTTGTTACTGGCTTGGTGAAACCTAATTATAGAACATACCACCAGTTTGGGTGTCTGTCCTCTTTTCTGACAATCTGCCTGGAGATAGGTACCCACACCTATGAGCCACTGCAGACAGTGTGACACTTTCCTCTTTCAGAAAGCCTTTCCAGCATAAGTGAAGCTCACAATATCAGCACTGTTTTCTATTCCCAGACCTCTGCCTGCCCTCAGTGCTCAAAAGTCACTCCTCCTCCTCCTCCTCCTCCTCTTCCAAAGAAAATCTCTAATACAAGCAGAGTTTTGACCCCCCAAAAAGAAGTGCTAGAGACTTCAAGGCATCTGCTACAACTTTATTATTGCTACAGATTTTAGTGGCAAAGCACTCAGATGTTACAGTAATGGGTGGCAGTATAGAATGCTAAAATAGGTAGTCCCAATCAATGGCTGGTGCCCCAGACACGTGATTAAGTATCTTGCTGTGTTGGGGCCTGGGCCTTGTTCTTTTTCAATCATAATCTCAGAACAGTATTCTGATTTAGTTGCATCACTGTACATCTGGACTAATTACTGAACTAACTGAAATCAGAATATGGGTCGTATCCACAGCTTCTGTAAATTGCCATAGCTTTCATTGAGTTTGGGAGGTGTGACAATTTACTCCATATGAAGATATGCCCCCCGGCCTTTTGTTTCTGGAAGTTTTGATGTGCTGTGCCTCAGCTGTTCATTTTCTTACCAAAGTGGACAGAATCTTTTATTTAGTTCTCACAGACTTCCTTGATAAATCTTATGGTCTATAGTAACTATGTCAAAATGGAGGGCAATTATAGTCAATGGGATAACTTTTGTCAGAGATGCCAGGTCAGGCCTATAGATAGTGCTGCAATGTGACTATCACCATCTGAACAACCACATAGTCACAACAAATTTAAACTTCAAATAATTTCCATATAAAGTCATTCCAAAATATTATCCAAACATTGACAAAGAGCAACAATTTCCAGAGTTTCACCATGGATAGGCTTTTAGAATCTAACTATGAGCCTTAAGAGTGGTGCTTTCATCTAGATTATCCATAAGAAAATGCATTCCAAGGAAGAAGTATTGTAGGAAGATTTGAATTGTTTACCTATGTTTATACAATATTATATTGTGCAGGTAGTTAAAGTGACTGAAAGGATGTAAGATATAAATTCATTTTCATTACTCAGTCTTTGTTTACATTACAGAATTGCTTTAAAGCTGCCAACAGTCGAAAAGAAGAGAGGCAAAATCCAAGAACAAAGTTCCCTGTAATTCGCTTCTTGTTACAGTGGGTCTCACTAGGGCTGCTAAATTAGGTTCTGTAAGTACTGTATTACCTTACAATACTATTTCCATGGGTCTATAAGTAAGTCATAAAAATGCAGGTTGAAACATGTTATACAAAGTCCTGTGGCTGAAATCACTGCCAATTTGTCTTTAACAAGCATTTGACAAAACATTATTTTTCTTCTTTCCTTATTTATTTTTTGAACTGGGGAAAATTTGCAATAAATCTGGAGGGTTTTTTAGTTCATCTGCTTCTGTTGCTTATTTCCTATCTGAAGTCATAATCTCACATTTGTGACATCACAAATAGTTGTTGTGGTACCTCCCATGGCCAACTACACTGGCTTAAGAGCAGCATAAAGCAGTCACAGCTCAACTGAAGACAGGCCATTGTGTCTTCACTTTGGCTACGTCTACACTGTGGGTAGCTGACTTGGGCTCCCAAGGCTTGGGTTACAGGGCTAAAAATTTCAGTGTAGACGCTTGGGCTGGAGCCCGGACTCTTCAAGAGAAATGGGTCTCAGAACCCAGGCTCTAGCCTGAGCCCATATGCCTACACTACAATTTTTAGCTCTGCTGCCCAAACCCCACAAGCATGAGACAACTAACCCAGACTCTGAGACTCAGTGTGGTGGGGTTTTTACTGAAGTGTAGATATATGGTGAAAAACTGTTTCCTTTTCAGTGTCCTTCTTTCGTCCTAACAGATGTTTATTTTGCAGTCCTGACAAATGGAAAAAGTGAAATAAGTTTAAATTGGTGCAGTACTTCCCATACTGTTGTTGCACTTTGTTATCTTAGATTTTCTGTATTAACAAAGGGGAAACACATTGATAAAAGATCTGTACTAGCAAGTGCATATTTTTGTTTCAGCATTCCTGCTTCAGGATTATATTTAAGTTACAAGAGGCAAATGGGAGATGATATAAATGTAGTAAGCGATCTGAAAGTGAGAGAGTACGAGTGCACTCAGTTGCCAAGTTCTCAAAATAAGCTTAATGATCCACTTTTGCTCTCACCCCCAAAATACCTTGTAAACCTTATATAACCAGCATCAAGGGTGCTGTCTGGCCTCAGATTTCTTTTACAGAATTTGAAATATCTCACCAGATAGCCAAGAGCATTGCTTGTAGTATTCGGTTTTGGAATGGCATCCACTTACAGATGCCCAAGCTGATCCTACAACACAGGGGAGCATCAAGAGCATTGCATTTGACTTTTAATGCACCATGACAGACTACTTGTTAGCCAGTGCTGCATTTTCACAAATTCATTGTGCCTCATGTATCATAACAGATGCCCTCTTGGGCTGAAATCAGGGGTAATTACCATTTTAGCAACAAGGGATGATGATCAGTATTTACCGGGCTTCTGTACCATTCTGTAATATGACCGTACTATACTACAATTCCAGAACAACATAAATGATCCAGCTACTTCCTTGTCCAGCCATCATTGGCAATCCAGATTTCCCAATGGATATCTAAGTACCTGAACCAACTGCCAGTGATGGTAATATTATGAGAAGTGCAAAAAGAGAAAGCCAAGGCTCACATTGGCAGGGGGTGATCACACCCTCAAGAAGCACAGCAAATATTCATGCTACCCTCAACAGAAGGCAACAGGATAACAATACTAAAAGACAAGGCACATGAATTAGCATGTTGATGTGAATGTATATGGCTTTAAATGGTTAATTTTTGTTATCTTTTGTGGGTTACATTTATTATGTTGGTTTTAAAAAATTATTGTATTATCAACACACAACAAAGTAAAGGGTTCTTTATAAATGTGTAGATAAATACATTGTCTCCTTCAACTCTCTTATCAAATCCCATCTCTTTCAGCTCAATTTCTCCTCATGCCTAACAAAGGCACTAATGCTCTTTTGTCCTATAATTGGAGTGGTGTTAACTGCCCACTTCACCATGAGTGAAAGAGAAGGTTGGTGCAATAATAGCTTTTATTGGACCAACTTCTGTTGGTGAGAGAAATAAGCTTTTGAGCTACAGGGAGTTCTGAGACTGACAGAGCTACAACAACACTGCACACAACAATGGAAGATATCACTTTGAATGGTCTCGCGCAACATGTGTTAACTCCTTATCTGTTCCTCTTGTGTTTAGTTGTGACACTCTAAGTACCTTTCCCAGGCCTTAAGAAGAGCTCTGGGTAAGTGATAGACATACCCTAACGTCAGTCGGTGAGGTGGTTTTTCTTACACTGGTAGAAAAATTCCCATTGTCCGTGAAACCTGCGTCTACAATAGGGGCTATATCAACACAGCTATGCTGGCATAAGCTCTATAGTGTAGACATAGGCTATGTCTACACTAGAGCTTACAGCAGCACAGCTGTCCCAGTGTAGCTATACCGCTGTAAGATTTCTCATGTAGCTGCTCTTTGCCAATGAGAGAGTGCTTTCCTGTCAACATAATTAAACCACCCCCAATGAGCAGCTGTAGCTATGCTGGCAGGAGAAGCTCTTCTACTGATATAATGCTGTCCACACTGATGCCTCTATTGGTGTAATTTATGGTGCTCTGGGGTGTGTTTTTTCTCACATCCTTGAGCAACATACGTTATAATGAAAAAAATGATAGTGTAGACATAGCATAGTCTTAGTAAGTTTGTTCTTAGTCCTGTATCTCTTGAAGTCAGCAGGCGTTCAGGGTAGCCAAAGTATGCAGGATCCAGCACGATGCTATCAACATATTTTCCATCTCATCATTCCATTCTTTTCATGTTAATAAATATATTGAACTACAACTATGCCAGCTTGCATCTCTGGAGCATCCCACTGTTACGAACCTCTTTCCATAGTAATAATTGTCTATGTATTTTTACTCTGTTTCTTATATTTTAAATATCATAGGGCTTTATTGCTTATTCTTTTCATGCCAATTTACACTGTGTTAGTTTATAAATTATTTGTATATAATTGGGAAATTGTGTAGAAAATTAGAATTTAGTTTTGCAGTTTCTTCTTGAGTTAATCTGTGTTGGATTAATGTAGGACAATGATTTTCAGTTTCAGTACAGAAGTCTTTAAGATGCTATGCCACTGGATGAGAACTATCAGATGAGATGCTATTCCATAATTGGTTAAGATTCTCAGTCAGAACTCTGTCCCTTCTTTAGGTGCTATAAAAGTATTTGTCCCTACAAGGAGAGGAAAGCACCATCTCAGAAGATAAAACTATGAGAAACTTGTGAAGGGTCTTCTGTTTATTTATGTTCCGCTCACTGAATATTTCCATTTTGTAGTTTATTTTTCAAATGCTTCTAATTGTCCATTATTTAAAAGAGCAAATGTTAAATTCAGGATTAAAGGTCAAGGATATGTAGGAACCTTGAGAATAGAAGCAAAGCTAGATATTCTCCCATTGATAGTCACAGTTATCTTCTGAGCTCATTATCATCAGGAAAGGACCCCGAATCCTTAAGAGAGTCTGTAGCTCCCCATGGATCATTCTTTAACATTTAATCTTTCTTTGACAAGATTTAATAAACATATTTTTCATCTGAAATGCTTGGTAAACTTTTGATAGATAATTTAGCTGCACCTGTCATATATAAGACAGAATGCCTGTCAATTTTTCAAAAAATAATGAAATAAACTTTCATGTAGGAAGAAGACTTTAACTTTTAAACCCTTTAACTATTATCTATCACCAAAGCCCTGTTATAGGAATGACAGAAATTCTGGAATTAACGTGACACATCCTGCAGTCCTAACTCTGTCAGATTCCCATTTAAATCAATGATGGAACTGAAGTCAATGAGAATTGTATTCGATTAATGAGTACAGGGCCCTGCAAAATGACTATGGTAGCTGAAGGCTTGATGCTCACACTGATACTGCTTTATAATAGAATGTATGTATGCCAGGCACTGAACAAAAATGTCACATTATTTTAAACTTTCCTTAAACATTCTATAAAAGAAACTCTCCCTCTCCTTATCATAAACAGAGAATACAATACTGATGTTAGTTCAATATGTTTATAAAACTAATGTGACTGGAGAATCAGGACCTCTGTGCATATTACATCTTTTACAAGCTTGGTGACTCAAAGTTGTCACATGCTATTTAAAATGATTTTGAAAAAGTAGTTGACATTATTTCCCAAACCACCTCTTTTCTATGGAAAAATAAGTTATTGTCAACAGGAGGCTTCCATTTTATGTAAAGCCAAGATCTGTGAAGATAAATAATATCTAAAATAAAAAACTGAAGCAATGTCAAATTCTGTAAACTAGAGTGTTCCGTCTTGAAGTAATTCATGTGAAATCTTGCTTTCACGTTCAGCCATTTATTAGATAAATATATTACTTTTCATAAAGAATAGTCTGCAATAAGAGAGCTTTTCCAACTTGATAATACAAAATATATTACACAGTCTTTCCTACATTTTGCAGATTTCATCTATGGTATTGGGAAAAAAAATCTCATTATGCAACAGGAATTGGTTGTTTAAAATAAAATATTAAAACTTGTCAAGATATGGTGCCATGTTTCTTTGCAGTGATTTTAATTCTTCTTAGAGGAGTTGATGAAGGTGAATCATTGACAGAAATTTCCTCTTTTTTCTATGTTATAGCTTTTGTTAGATCTGATATGTTGCAGTGACACCAAAACATTGTGGGCCTCATCAATCCTTATTCACACAAGTAGTCCTATTGAAGAAAATAATGACAATACCATACTTGCAGGACTGGGCCAGAAGTGAAATTATACTAGGAATAGTTTTATTATCGTGTACTGAACACCTCTGATGAGGGGCTGAGTATTCTTCACTTCTATTAAGCTCTGTGGGAGTGGTAAGTGCTCAGGCAGCACTTCATTGAATCAAACACCTATTTTCTATAGGAAACATTCTTTCAAACAGTATTTCCCATTCCTTCCCCTCTTCCCCCCCAACTGTACATCTTAACACTTCATATGTCACCTTTGCTGCTATCTTCTAAAGTTCTCATCCATGTTTAATGGACAGACAAGGTTTACACAGCAGTAACAAATGTCTGCAGCGCCAAATAAGTGTCCCTTTCCTTGAGAAACATTTTATTCATTAAGGCAGTTAGAGGGGTTCCGCCTGGTTGGCCCATTGTTCCCTTTGATCACTTTATAATCTGTTATCAGGTTATCTCACTTGAACACAACCTTTGGAAGCAATGGTGAGATATGATCCCACTTTGCAAAGATGGGGACATAATCTAATTCCAAAAGAGAAAGAGTCTGTGACAAAATAATGCAAAAAGCTTGTACCTAAAATGAGGGCTCATAGGAAAATAGGGTAATTATCCCATTTAGACTGTTTGTTAAGGATTCTGGTAGTGCTTATTGCTGTCTTTTTACAGACTTTTTTTTTTAAACAGATCCCAGAGGACTGCAGAAGGGCAGGTGTATTACCTATCTTTTTACAAGCCTTTTTTTTTAATGAGAACTACAGTGGCACAGCTACAGCTTGGCAGGCCAGTAAGCTGGTATTAAACCAGACAGTCCTTCTTTTTTATGGTTTGTGCCCCCTCACTGGTACTTGGACAAAACCAGATGTGGTTATGTCCAGTATTGGATGGGAGATGCCCTTTTGAAGAGGGTGGTTCTTCCCTCCACACTGGTGTGGCCTTATGTGCAAGGTTATACAGGGGTGCAGGAGGAGGGGTGGAGTGGTGAGCTCTTAAACATGGCGGCTGCTGTATGGCATGATTGCAGACGTACTGAGTGTAGGGTTACTATATGTCTGGGTTTTCCAAGACGTGACTTCTGTTTTGATCTTCTGATCCCCATCTGGGCAGATTTTTGAAATATGAACAAATGTCTGTAATTTTTCCTTGCTCATTTGTCCAACATCAATTCTGGTAGAACTGCAATTACCAGCATGCCTAATAGTGGTGTGCATGCTTACTAGTTTGCCAGCCTTACTTCTGCGCTGCTGCTGGTGGCGGCATTGCCTTCAGAGCTGGGTGGCTGGAGAGCGACGGTTGCTGACCAGCCACCCAGCTTTGAAGGCAGTAGTGCTGCCACCAGAAGTGCAGAAGTAAGGGTGGCATGCTATGGTATTTTCATAGAAACTGTACCCCTTCTCCCACTCCAACTGTCTCTGGCAGTATCCTCTATTTGGGAACTTGAAATATGGTAACCCTAACCAAGTGTCCGAGGTCATGGACACAGTGGGGGTGGCCCCACACTATTCCTGGAAGTACTGGAATGTTCAATATTCCAGGAATATGTAAGCGACCACCGAAGCTGCAGCTATGCTACTGTAGCATAGATGCATCCTATATTAATGGTGGTGGTTTTCCGGCAATAGGCTATAGCTACGTTGATGGAATAATTCTTCCTAGCCCTGGCACTTGGCATAAAATATTTCACAGCCCTGAACAATCACATTTTTAAGTTTGTGCCAGGCCTAAATGTCTTGGCCTAAGACCTGGAATAAGTCAGTGGCGGGACTAAGAGTAGAACCTAGGTTTCCCAATTCCAACCACCCCAGTGCTTTAACTATGATGAGGTCCCAGCCCAAGATGGCATAGCAATGCTTTGGGATGACATGGCATGGCTTTGCTATTGGTTAGTATAGTGAGGCTGTAAGATCCCAGGGGGCATCCCCAGGAAAGTATAACATGAGGCATAGGAACCATGTGTGAGGCAGCACGCCAGTGCAGGGCCATGCCGCCGGGTGGTCTGGTGGGGTGGAAAGCGCCCTGTCATGGTGAGGCACCATACGTGGGGCAGAGTGATGGTGACACTAATGAATGCTGCAGGGTCAGTCAGTGCTGGGGGAATCTCTTATTCTGGGCAGCAGGTGAGGCTGGGAGTGTCTCTCCTGCTCAGTGGCTTTGGATGAAATACTGGCTCCACACAAGATGAGATTGCTTCCCAAGTAAGGGATCCATTCTCCCTGATGCAGGAATAATCTGCAAAGGGGTGTTTCCATATGAACTTTCATAGCCTTGGGCAAGGAGAAGAATGGGATTTTATCCCCCTCATTGAGGATTCCATCACCAGAGAAGTGGATCTTCTGCAGGAACTGTGCCATGAGAAACTCCCTTCCAACTGTTCCAGGAACCTTCTTCACAATGGGGTTTCTAAACTTGGTTGGAGTGGTGTGTTAAATTACTGCAATGTGTGGCCCCGATCCTGCAAACAGGCACACACTTGCTTAATTTTATGCACGTGAAAAATTCCATTGAAGTCAATGAGACCATTCATGAGCATAAAGTAAAGTATGTGCATGAGTATTTGCAGGATTGGGGCTTCTGTCACTAAATCTCTGTGCAAATAGATTATATTAGCTAGGCTGCATTCTCCCTGTGCAAAGTACAGGCAATGCAAGCCAAAATAGGGAAAGAACAGGTTAAAGAATATTTAGATAAATGTATTCAAGGGGGCAGGGCCTGATGAAATTCATCCTAGGATACTTAGGGAAATAGCTAAAGCAATCTCAGAACCATTAGCAATTATCTTCAAGAACTCCTGGAGGATGGGTGAAATCCCAGAGGACTGCAGAAGGGCAGGTGTATTACCCATCTTTTTAAAAAATGAAAACAAAGAGGACGCAGGAAATTATAGACCAGTCAACCTAACTTTGATAAATGGAAAGATACTGGAACAAATTATTACACAATCAATTTGTAAGCACCTGGCAAATAATAGTGTTGTAAAGAATAGCCAGCATGGATTTGTCAAGAACAAATCATGCCAAGGCAATCTAATTTTTTCTTTGACAGGGTTATTGGCCTAATGGATGGGAAGAAGCAGTAGATGGGATGCATCTTGATTTTAGTAAGGCTTTGACATAATCCCACAACAGTCTCATAGGCAAATCAGGGAAATGTGGTCTAGATGAAATTACTATAAGGTGGGCACACTTCTGTTCGAAAGACCAATGCTCTAGGAGTAGTTATCAATGGATGAATCTGGGTCTAACTGATTGCCATTTGTGGGGCTGGAAAGAGTTTTCCCCTACATGAAATTGGCATTGACACTAGGTGATTTTTGTCTTCCTTTGCAGTGTGGGGCTCAGGTTGCTTGCCAGGATTATCTTGGAATATTTTACTTAATCATTTCCCTGACATTGCAGAGGCCTTGGGCATTGGTGCACCTTGGTCCCTCTTATATTCTGCCTGTGACAGACAAAAATTTCATCTCCTGTAGGCTGTAATATTTCTTGTCTAATTCCAGTTGTTGGGTTTAGTGTGTAGTTTGAGTGGTAGTGGTGGTTTTTGATGTTCAGGTCAGATTGGATGAGTTGATGGTCCCTTCTGATCTTACCCTTTGACTCTGACAGCTGGAATTGCTGATGCTTTATAAAAATCCGGTTTGTTTAAACTTAGAAAATATCAAGAGAATCTCATGAAAATCCATGGAACAGACAAGATTGCTTGGATGCTGGATGGTAATCTAGTGGCTTTAGGACTCAGGAGACATTGGTTCAGTTCCCAGCTCAACTTCTGACTACCTGTGTGATGTTGGGCAAATCACTTAAGCTACCCTGGACCTTAATTTCGCATTGGTAAAATGGAGATAATACCACTCTACCTCATAGCATTATTGTGAATATAAAATATTGTAATGATTGTGAGGTGCTCAGATACTAGTGATAAGGGCCATGTAAATCAATTCTAGATTTGCGAGTATTCTGAGTACAAAAAGCTTGTAATTTTTCTAGACAATCACATGAACTTATTTTTCACCTTTGTTCCATGTACCTCCTGTGCCAGCTGTCACTTGTTTTGCCTGTTCCTATTGTTGCCATAATACAACCCCTGCAAATACTTAGATAAGTGCATAATTTTTCTCACATAAATAGGTCCGCTAAGGTCAATGTCCACACAAACATTTGCAGGATTGGGACCCTAGCTTGTGACCTTCTCAGGACAGGGATTTCATCCTTATTTGTTTCATAAAGGATCACATACTCTTGTTGCTATATTAGTAACATGTAATCAATATAACAACTTTTTTCACATCACAAAACTAAAAAATGGCAGAAAACCTATTCTGTTCAAACTTAAAAAAAAATAAAATAAAAAATTCTGAGCTGAAACTAAGCATAAGAAATTTCAGCCCAAAAGCCATATTTTAGCAAGTTATTAGTACCTCATATTAAGATTTTGGCTCTGATGTCAATCACAATTAAAGAATGGCTATTAGGGAGGTTATTGTGAAATTCTGTTGAAGTTAAAAGAAAAAATAATTGAAACTGAGTCTAATTTGTGAATCCCTTGCCATTTATTTAATTTTGTCCTTCTCAGCCCCAATCATGCAACCATTTATGTATGTGAATAACCCCAGTGAAATCAACAGAATTACTCATGGAAGTAAAATAGTCACATATGTAAGAGGCTACAGGATTAGACGCTTAATGCCTTCAGATTAAATGTTAGCACCAACAACATAAGATGTAGTTAGCATTATTGTAATAATGGCATAATTTCTTTTTAATCAGGACTAGAAATAAGAAATGTAATGATGTCATTTTGCATGAGCAGAGATCCGTGTATTGTATACATTTTTAGAATATTTCAACTATTTTGCATATGCAAAAAACGAGCAGTTCACCATCAAATTAAGGAACAAACCGTAGCATATTATAAATGTTGCCTTACATGGCTGGACACAATTATGTTCTTTATTATATATTTAAATAAAGCAGAATTACTCTATCTTAATTTAATAATTCAGAAGGCATAACACACAGCCAATTAGCGGCAGTAATTTGCATTTTTATGCTTCTTCATTATTTTCCAAGTTTTCGGCTATTTTAGCACTAAGAAGGCATCTTCCAAAGGTGACTAGCCAACCTGTTTTTTGATTGCATGGTAATCAGGCCCCTTTAATTGCTGAAAGACCAAACAATGTAATATGTTTCAAAGGAATTGCTTTGCTGTGATTTTTTTAAGTTCGTCCTTATATACTCCTTTTCAATGCAGTTTGCTTGTGTTTGGTGCAGAGAGCTGGGCTTGTCCTCCAATGTTTCTTAGTGCCCTACTCATTGGAGTTCTTCACATCACGCCTAATATTACTCACGAGAGCAGCCCCACTGAAGGCAGGGGCCTGTTCAGGGCTTGCGAGTTAAGCCTGTGTTTAAGGACTGTCTTGACTCAGGGCCCAGCTCTGGACAAAAGGCCGTTTGCAGCAAAGGGCAGTTTCGACAGGACGTATGTCACCCTCCCTGTGTCTGCTATGCCCTGCACGACAGCGGGGTGGTGGCAGAACCAGGCGCGGGAAGGCTCGGCATCCGGAACTCTGCTGTGGGCCAGCCAGCGCCAGCCGGAATCCGCGGCAGCGCGCCCCTCTGCTCTCGGTTGCCTGGTAACGACGTCAGCGGTGCGGCTGGAACGGGGCAGGAGGAGGAAGAGACGGTGTCCCCCTGAAAGCCGTCCGGCTACGACGCACCCCGGCGCTGGGGCGCTGAGGCGAGGCGTGCGCTGGGATGATGCTGGACCAGGACACGGGGCTCTCCTTGGCCATCGCTCAGATCGTGCAGCGGCTGAAGGGCTCCAGCCTCCACTCGCAGCTGGAGCGGCAGGCCCGGGTGAGCCCGGCCCCCGGGTGCCCTCGCCCCGCCGCCTGCTTCCATGCCCCTGGCTCCTTTTCCGCTTCCCTCCCCCTCGGCCTTCTCCCTGCCCCGCTCTCCATCCCGCCCTCGTCACCTCCGCGCCTTGTCCTCCCTGTCCCGGCCCCCCTTGGCGTGACGCGCCACGCCCGGGCCCGGGCCCGGTCCCGTCATTCGCCCCTGGCCCAGGCTGCTGGGCGGAGGCAGGGGCCCGGGCCCTGGCCCTGGCCCTGGCCCTGTCCAGAGGAGAGGGCGTCAGACCTGCCCTAAACCTTCCTGCAGGGCAAGGAGACTCGCTGCTGAACTGCAAGGGCGGCGTGAATAGCCTGCCCCTTCGGGGAGGAAGGGTTTTGCTGTGTGTATTAATAACCTGGTTAAACTCTCACCCATTCAAATTGCTCCACCACATTAATTGGGTCGTTCTTTAATCCTTCATTTGAGACGCTTTTTTTTTTACAAACTCCTCCTCCTGCAGAATGCCTCGCTCAGAACATGAGGATTTAGTGAAAAGGAAGGAAACAAATGAAATACGCAACAGAAAGTGATGCTGTAATAATTGTGTCTGGGGGGGGGAAACAAGATCCTTTGTTTCCATCCGGTGTTCTCACTGAGCTTTACATCAATTTTTAGTTCTTTAGGTGCTCTTAAATGCAAAAAGATATTGTCTTAATATGTATCTCCTTAGTGGACATCCTGTCCTCTGGATTGTTTCAGGTGGAACTGCCACAAACATTATTATGGCCTGAAATGAATAGGTAGCCTGAAAGTCTGTCTTCATGTATCCCCTCACCCCTTTTTCTATGGATGACATCTGGTCTTATTTCTCATGGCAGTATCTGTTTGCAGATCTTATTCTCTGTAGTTTCTTTTGAGAACTTTTATTTGCCTCTCGTGATTGATGTCTTGATTGTTTTCTGGGATCTTTCTATTTGATTTTTTAAATAGGCTCTTATTTTGAATCTTATTTAAAATAAGCAAGATAAATTTCTGGATTCTTTATAGTAGCCTATCTTACACCTATTTGTTTTTGCAGTGAATTGTTCTGAGTCATGGCTTTGATCCTGCAAACACTTATGCACATTCTTAATGTTCTGAAGGACAGTATTTGGTCATTCCTTCAGGTTAATAATTTGCAATACCTTCATTAGTCTGGATTTATTTTAGAGATGGTTATTTAACAGAACTGGCTATTTAAATGAATCTTGTCAACGTAAAGATATTTTAAACAAATAACTTCTTTATGTTTCTAACAACCCCTTAAATTATTACTACTGAAAGAATTTTAAAAATCCAGATTTTTATTCTTTTTTGTTTATGCCTTTCTGTTGTCTTGATAATAATAAAATCAATTAAGCCAATTTCACTTTTGCCTAGTTTATCAGTTTTATTTTCAGGTTCTTAATTCTTCAAACAGCATGGTAATGTTAATTTTTTAAGATGTCTTCACTGGAATATTTTAAAAATATTATGAAAACATTTATTTTGGTATTACATTTTATAAAATCTTCTCCCCCCTAATATTTACATTGTGGACCATATTTAAATTGATCATTTCCCTTAAGTTGTACATATGATGTTTTAGTGGATAAAACAAATAGTTGGTTATTTGCTTGACTTTTGTTAGCATTCCTGTATTAGACAAGGTTACATTCCGGGGCTGTCGACTTTCGACTTCCATGAGTCAGTGCTCTATTGACTTTTTATATTTCTCAGATTGCTTGGGTGCTGTGTGGGACCATGTCATTTCACTCTTATGTCAGTTTAGGTTTCTCACAGGATTAGGCATTGGACCCTGTATAATTTTCTTTATATCTATTAGTGCTGTCCCTAAATTTCATTGTTATTAAAAATTCTTGGAAGGATTAGATTTTTTTTACTGGTAAACGTTGAAATCAATTTATCAACATACACACACAAACTGACAAAGAAAAATTCCATCAATTATAAATGAACATTGTGTTGTAAGTGCTGGGTAGGTCAGTACCAAACACAAAAGAAGATTTATAATCTAAATGTATAAGTGAAAACAAACAGAACAGAACATAATGACGACAACCCAGTCTCTCTTAAAAACTTCACAGAACAGGTGGATTTTAGGAGTTTATGGAAGGAGAAGGAAGGAGCTTGGTATATATTAATAGGGAGATTATTCTAGTCAAGGTAAAGGAAAGAAACAGGGCAATGAGAGTGGCAGATTGGCCAGATTAAATACTGCGAGCATGTAAGAAATGAGGGAAGAGATGTAGAGTAGGATGAAGCTTTGTAGAACTTGGAAGGAGAGAGCAGCTTGACCTTGACATTATTTGATGTCTACCCAAAAAAGCATTTCTAGATGTGATGAGCAGTTTTTTGGATTTGTAGTTTAAATGACTCTGGACAAAGCTGAAGTGATGTTTCTTGGCCCCTATTGCTATTGTTCTATCATATATTCTTGCTTTTAAGAGGTTGCATTTGGATCCTGTATTTTTCCATGTGTATGTGGGATCCTGAGTTAATTTGTGTATCTCACAGTTACCTTCCCCTTACAAACAATATAGGTCTCACTTGTTTTATCTTTTAATATTTGTGTTTTTTTTACTTCTGCCAGAACTCTGATCCATGTTCAAGTTTTCGTTATATTGAACAGTTGTAATGTCTTTTTGGGAGGGATCCGTGCCTTCTCTGTTTTGGTTTTTGTGATTTGTTGAATTTTGTTGTTAGCCTCAAATTACTGCTTAATTCAGGCCATTACATTGGCTACCTTTGAAGCTGCAGATTATGTACAAAATCTTGTTATTCTTATGCAAGACAGCTCAACTCCTGTTTATCTCTGGAACATGATATGTGTTCTGGTCTGCTTGTTAGTTACATTCAGTTTCTGACTTGAATGTTGTGGTATAAATAAATCTGTACCATCTGCAATATTGAACATCCCTACATGAAGCCCCATTTTAGATAAAGCTCAACGGTGTTGAGATCCATTTTGCTGCTGATCCAAATTAATACAAGAGAAAACATAAAACTTTATTTTAGTTAGTTTTAGCTTATATTGTTTTTAGTGTTTGCACTATTATAACATAAATCACTTTGAAAGTGCTCTGTAAATAACATTGTAAACC
The DNA here is from genome assembly GCA_007922155.1 of Mesoclemmys tuberculata. NCBI lineage: Eukaryota > Metazoa > Chordata > Testudines > Chelidae > Mesoclemmys > Mesoclemmys tuberculata. The sequence continues at coordinate 58,774,304 of ML675624.1, read as the reverse complement.
CGCAAATCACTCAAAATCCACTCTTCAAAATTTTGTGTGCACATGTGCATGTACAATACCTCACAAATATTGGGATGTAAATCAAGATTTGCGTGTCCACATGGTGCCCCCTTACAATTAGTGTTCAGAATATTTTTTAAAGTTAGTGATATTTACTGAGCCTAATTAAAACAGTGGGGAACTAATATTTAAAATAACAAAATTCTTGCTATAATCATTAGTATCTGTTTTTTATTTACTGTTTTTTTAGTTCTAGCAGGCAGAGCTCACAAAGAACAATGTCTGTTGTCAGCTGCAGAACTTTTGAAAAAAAACTAGGTTTCTTAAGACTGACATTTATGAATGTTGGGTCTTTGAGTAGAGATATCAGTCAATTACGTTTTGGGTCCAAGAAGGAAACAGAAATTTTAAATAAGAGGTGAGACGTCTTTATTTCTTGAATTTCCATGAGAGAGATGTTATTTATGGTACCATTTAGGATAATTAAGTTGTCAAACGTAGTGTAAACAGCAACTTATTTTAGCAATAAACCTCTAAGATTACAGACTGTTTTGCATTCAGGTGATGTCAGATGCTAGAACCCTGCATAAAGATTCAGAGTTATCTTTGATGGTTCACTCTGATGGCAGATCAGATTAATTCTAATCCAGGAGTATTAAAAAGGTTTGAATATACTTCTGAGCCACAGATAGTTACAGGGTAGGGACAGAAGGTTAGATTGAAAAATGGGACTTAAACTAACTCTTAAATGCCCCTCCTGCCCACTGGAATTCACAGCCCACAGTTAGGCAATGAGCCTTCCCATATGACACATGGGAGAGTTGAGCGCTTAAGAAACGGATTCTCTGAAGCCAGCAAACTGAATGGATAGCTGTCTGTGCCAGCCACAAGTGAAATGCAGAGGAAAGAGGCAAGTCTTGGGTTCAGATCCTCAACAATGCTTAAATGCCTGACTGAAAGGCTGGAGGGCACGACATGCGATTTTCAGCCATGAACCCATCCCTGGAGTTAGGTGCCTAAGCCACTTCAGTTTCTTCTTCACAAAAGATGAGAAAAAGCCCCTCCCTTTCCACAGCCAGTAACCCCAGTAGTCAGGGTACTCACTTGGGATATAGGAGACCCACATTCAAATCCCTGCTGTACCTGATTTGGAGCAGGGATGTGGACTCAGGTTTCCCATATCCTGAGTGAGTGCCTGACCACCAGGCTTTTGGCTGTAATGGAGTGGATCTCTCACAATATCTTTTGTCAGAACTGTTCCACTGTATATAAATAATTAAATATTAATTGGATCAGAGATAGAGAGAAACCCCATGTTCTGGTGATTAGGGCACTCACCTGGAATGTAAGATATCTGGTTTTAGTTCTCTTCTCCAGTTTAGGCAAAGCAGAGATTCACATCTGGCCCTCCCACATCCCAGGTAAGGGCCCTATCCACTGGGCTTTTGAATAGAGAGGGGACAAACACACTTGCCTGTTAGCCCCATTGTCTTTTGTGCAGTCTGAATCCACTGGAAAATGCCGTTCCATTGAAATAAAATACTCTGTGACATTGTGTCAAATTTGCAAAAATTTTGTTTAGGAGAAAAATTGGGGGGATAAAATTTCAGTAATGTTGAAATTCCCTTTTTTGACATTTTTTGAATGAAATGTTTTGATTTTTCATTTTGAAATGACTTTTCTTTTTTGAATTTTTTTATTTTATATGATATTATAAAATAAAGTTTTGGTCTGAAATAATTTTGTTTCAGAATTTTCTTTCTTTCTATTTGAAATGAAGCCAAATATTGTAATTTTGTAAGCCTTCATGAAATGGAATTGCCACTTCCACTGAGTTCTAATACAAATGTGTTAACGATTGTGAGTCACTCAGAGCCATATGCAGGAGCCATAAAAATACCTGGATGGATAAATAATTAAAAAATTAGGCTCTAGCATTTCATTGGGGCAGAAGATTGATAGGTTGGCCTTCTGACATAGAAAAACTCTATCCAGACATTAGACATAAAAGGGGGGAAGTGAAGTAAAAGAAGAGAGAGAGAATGAATCACAGTAATTTTTAAAAACATAAATGTGATATTAATGATATCAGTAATCCCTGTTGCCACCTGCATGACCATTTTTAGCTTGCAGGTAATAGTTGGCACCTCTGCAGAAGTGGGTCTTGAAGAGGGATTTCAAAGAAGACAGGGTAGTGGCTTTATAAAGAAGTTATGAGAGGGAGTTTCATGCATAACAATCAGTGTAGAAGAATATGTGCGGGTGCTTATAGAAGAAGCAGACTGCTGGGTGATAGAGGTTGGCCAAGTGGAGAAGGCAGAGCACACTTTGATAAGAAAGAAAGGATCATGAGGGATCTTAAAGTGTGGAAAAGAAGATATATCTGATGTGATGGTGAAGGGGAGCCGCTTGAGGAAGCTAAAGAAGATGGAGGGAGTGACGTTATTAGAATGACTGCCCATGACGGCTTATCAGCAGGCTTTTGATGGACCTGAGATGGGTGTCAGACTGTCAGTAGAAGAAGGTTGTATTAATTAAGATGGGAAATAAGGGCCTAGACAAGAGTTTTAGTGGTGTGGGTAGTGAGAGAGATCTGCTTTTGGGAATATTTTAGACTCAAGGATTAAGTGGCAATATATTGACACTGCTTGGATACTGTTGCTAGAGGGAGGGCAGATGGACATTATAACAGATTGAGATAATCTAGGCAACTATTTTGATGAAATTTTTCTTCAGTGCTAAAAGAATTATTGATATAGAGCTTTGCTGATATGAAAGTTCAAATTTAACAAGTGATCGGTTCTGTAAAGTGCCACATTATATAACAAAAGTTATCAAATAATAGTAGGCTCATGATTCATCATAGATAATTAATTTCTTTTTATGTATCATATTTAACAAAGGGCTTACTGAGCTTTCCTTATATTAGTGGAGCTTGCAATGTATTGTTCAGCAGTGACATTCTCAGTATGAGGAATTTTAAATTGAATACAGTTATGAATACATTCAACAGATTAAGGAGTTCAGAAACAACATAAGTTTGATTCACATAAGATCTTTTAGTAATGTAGGTATACATGAATTAGCTTGCAGTTTTGTACCTTATTTGCATCAGTAAATTTCTATCTGCAAATGAAACCTAGGTAACTTGATTAAAACTGCAAATACAATTTACAAACCTATCCAGCATTCCCACAGGAGTGTGCAAAATTTAAAATAACTTACTTCTGCCTAAAAGCTGACACTAGTTGTTCCTTGCTTTCAATTATTTTCCATTTCAAAAGCTAGATTATTTTTACTTGTATACGAACAGCACTTCACTTTACCCCAGTATTGTTCCCTAGCACTGAGTGCTGAAAGCTATCAAACATACATTAATGTAGAAATGCTCAAATATAGAGAAGGGTATTGGCGTCAATGTCAATTAGATTTTTTTACTTTAAAATATACTATATTCAAACATGTTCATAACTTTTTATTTTTTTAACCTAAAAGCAGGTATAAATTAAAATCCAACCAAAATCAGAACTTGGACTTTTCTGTGTTTTGGTAATATAAATTACTTAGCAAGCAAAACTGTGAACATTTTCTTATGACCATTTTGAGACAGTGTTATGAATAGGGAGATAATAGCAACTAAAGCTAAAAACATTTGGCACTTGTGTGAAACTAGACCGATGAACAGTAATAAACACGTACAAAGTAATGGCACTTATCCAAGAAGAAAAGACTTTAAATGGAAGTCTGAAAATATTTAGACAGTTTGTAGAACTATTAAATGGTCAACACATTGTTACTTTCTATAGTCAAATTATTACTTTATATAGTCAAATCTGAAAAAGGTTCTGGGGAGAGTAGGATCTCCATTCCAGAAACACAAAAGCAGGTTGATCTCAGGACTAAAAAAATATGACCTTTGAGAACAAAGTATGTACACACTCCAAACCATAGTATTCTGAATAGTTCTAGGGTTTAGCTAGAGGTCAGAAACGAAAATGTAAGGAAAAAAAAGCCTCCTTCCCTCAATCTCACTCAAGAACTAATACATGAATGGAACAACCTTGTAAACAACATTATTCAGAATGGAAACTTTGATGTCATTCAGAATTCGTTCTTAATTAGTAATTGTCACAGAATGTGCCATGAGATTCTAATTTGATACTAATTCAAAGTAAGATTTGGATTAAGGAATGTTTTGTACTTCATTTTCCTGATCTGATTGGTCCATGTGTTTCCTATTAGAATAACTTCAAGTAAATTAAAGTATCATTTAATTTTTCTATTCATTTAAGATTGTGTTCTAAATGTATGCAGTTATTCCAGTTAGGTAATACACCTATTTTAAATATACATCCAAATAACTACAGAGTGAAGTCAATCCATTATGTACCGAAGAGGATACATACAGCAAAAAATTGTCCGTTATTGGGAATAGGGGGTTGGTTGGTACAAGACTGAGGCCTGATCTACACTTATCGTGAAATTCGGTGGCAGTCGACAGGAGATACGCAAGCTACATAGAGTAGCTTGCATAATTCCCGGCAGCTTCCTAAATTCTAAATAGTGCAGCATCCCCACTATGCTGCCCTGATGGGAAATGCTTTCCCATCAATGGTGCATTACTCTTTTTCTGGGGGTGGATTTATTTGGTCGACTTCCAGATCAATTGAGTGGGTCTCCATTTCCTCTCAATTGATCCTGGAGAATTGATCTGACGGTGCTGAATTTGCCACTATCAGTATAGACATAGCCTTAATAGGCAATTGGAACTAATTTCTTTTTGCATTTCCCTTGGTATTTAAGGTGGAAACCAACTATGGGATATGCTCTGCAGGGTTGGTTTCTCCTTTCCACTGAGCTAATAAATTTACCTTGGAAAACTGCACAGGAATGTTTGTTGCCAACTGGGTAACTTCTTTTTGAGTCATGTGGAGGAGTGATTGAGTAGACCCTACTAGAGCTGAAGCTAACACATTGTAAAGCCACCTCTGGTCTTGAAAGATTGTTAGTTTGTAAGCTTCATTTAGGTAGAGGCCAGATCTAGCTTTTGGAGGCTTAGGCGAGGACTGAAGTTAGTCTGGCTCAGGTAGAGGTCTGTTTCATCCTTAAGATTGATGTTTAGTCTACATAGACATTGTAATGGTGTAACTTAAATTGGTTTAATTAAACCAGTGCAACTTTTGTGTGTGGACTCTTTTATATCAATTTAAAATTATTCATATTAGTTTAGCCAGCACCAAATTTATAGGTTTATGCTATATTAATATGTCAGGTTTAAACTGATACAAAAGAGAGTCCTCACAGAAAGTTGCACTGGTTTAATTATATTGATATCAAATTATTCCATTGTACTGATACAACTTTGTGTGTAAATCAGGCTTGAGTTTAGCCTGGAAGTTTGGCAGTGGCCTATTCTAGCCCTGGACAAACCTTATTCAAACTCTGGATTTTTTTTCTTTTAATTTAGCTGAGAGCTATATTATTACGGAGTTTTTATAAAAAGCCCTTTTGGTTCCTGTAGAGCCTAAAACAAAAACCCAACTATTTTTTTCCTATATTTTAATGCTTGAGAGTATTTTTATGCTCCTTTCTCTTTTATGATATCTGAGTCTACAACTCACAGTTTCCATGTATTGAATCTTTGTATGACAAACGCTTCCATTATTATTCTCCAAATGCAGTGTTAGGGCTGACACGCCATATCATATTGCCTTGAACTCAGAAAATTTAAGATCATGGTTTCCACAAGTTACAACTCATTCCTCTTGTGCATATTACTTCTACCTGTCCTAAGAATGTTTCTTACATCATAATTAAAAATAGAAAGCTTACTCTCCTGCTTGCTTTTATTTTATTTATTAGGTTAGTCTACACAAACCAGAAATTAAACTTGAATCACTAAAGGAAGATATTAAGGAATTTCTGAAGACCTCAGGTAATAGTTAATTCAATTCAGTTGGTGAGTCTGTAAAAGTATAAACACTTCTGTGATTAAATATAGATCTAATAGTCCATAATTTCAGATTATGGAATTTACATGCTCTATTTAAAAATTTTGCAAACCAGTAAACTTTGAAAGCCTTGGAGACTAAGGCTCCTTCTATCTTCTTTTAAAAACAGAAATAAGAGATGTAATTGGTTTCTCATGTTAAGACTGCATGATTAATTACTCCAGTCAAGAAATGAACAAAGTTGAAGTTGTGCAGATACAACCTCAAATTACTATTTTCCATGCATAAAGTCTTTACCAAAATTGGTGTGGCTTTATTAATGCCTTTGGTATGTGCCGAAGGATAGAAGAAAAGGATCATTATGTCACACATTGAAGAACCTTATTAGCCTGTGACTCTAAACTTCTGTTACACTGCCTTGCCCTCAGTATTTGTCTATGCTTGCCATGCCATGTCTTTGCTTGCCATGTCATCAGGTTCTGACGCTGCAAAGGGACCAGCAGGGGCAGAATCTTGTGCCCATGAGGAGTCCCACTAAAGTCATTAAGACATCCAGCAGGTGTAATGATCCAAGACGTAGTTTGTGATTCAGCAAGGTACTTAAGCATGTGAGTAGTCCCGCTGAAGTTAGGCATGTGCTTAAGTACCTTATTGAAGTACATTGTAAACTCTGCAAGGGACTGTGTCTATTTTGTGTTATGTAAGGCACAGTTATGGGAATTCAATAGATAATAGTAAATAAAAATGTTGGTGAGAATTTTTTTAATGTATTTATTAAACTTATTTATTTATTAAAGCCCATTTTGTGGAATTTAATTTTTGAATGATTTGTAATTTAAGTTCTGTAAAAGTATCCAAATTATGGAATGATTTATTTATATTTTATAGAATCTCAACAAATTTAAAGAAACCCTTTAACAATATTTTTAAAAAGTACATTCACTAACTGGAGAAAGTAATATTTGAACTTTATTAAGACAGTTTGAGGATAGTCACAGACAAAATAGAAAATAAAAAGTCGTATTAAAAAAGAAAAGTCATATTAAAAGTCATTTTAAAATACCCTGTTAATAAGCACAATGCCTATGAATTTATCTAAGAAACAACATGACATTCTACAATAATTACTCTTCAGAAGTCTAGCTGCAAAAGGAAAAAATATTCTTGGTTACTTAATAATCTTAAAATACATACCGTGCAGAGAAGGGATCTTACCATTTTTGAAGTGTAGGGGAAAATTTCCAAAAGTGCCAAAGTGATGTAGGCACCTAACTCACTTTTGAAAATGGGAATGGGGCTCCTAAATCATTTAGGCACTTTTGACAAACTCTTAGTTGCTGAACACTTACAATTCCCATTGAAGTCAGTGATGTTATTGGTAGCTGCTTGGAAGGTCTCAAGACTTGTTAAATCATTTAAGATATGCTGGACCATAAAGCCAAGATCCTGGAATCATAGAACCATAGGGTTAGAAGGGACCACAAGGCTCATCTAGTCCAGTGTTTCTCAATCTTTTTGATACCAGGAACTGGCTTGCTATCTTCCTAAACTGTGTTAGGGAGATCTCAGGGATTGGCTTCAGTCCATGGACTAGTTGTTGAGAAACACTGTTCTAGTCTAACCCCCTGCCAAAATACAGGATTTGTTGTCTAAACTGTCCAAGACAGATGGCTGTCCAGCCTCTTTTTGAAAACCTCCAGTGAAGGATCTTTCAGGGCTTCTCTAGGCAGTTTGTTCCATTGTCCTACTGTTCTTACAGTTAGGAAATTTTTCCTGGGATTTAATCTAAATCTGTTATGCTGTAGTTTGAACCTATTGCCTCTTGTAATGCCCTCTGTGGCAAGAGAGAACAACTTTTCTTCTTTTTTATGGCAGCATTTAAAATATTTTAAGACCACTATCTTGTCCCCCCTTTATGTCCTCTTTTCCAAACTAAACATACCAGTTTCTTCAGCCTTTCCATTCCATTCCTTGCATTCCATCCCTTTGATCGTCTTTGTCACTCACCTCTGGATCCTTTCCAGTTTCTCTGCATCCTTTCTGTACATTGGTAAACAAAACTGGACACAGTACTCAAGCCTAACCATCACCAAGCAGAACAGTACTGTCCTCTCCTGTGACTTGCATGCTATGTCTCTGTTAAAGCAACCCAAAATTACATTTGTTTTCTTTGCAAGAACATCACATTGTTGACTCATGTTGAGGTTGTCCACCACAACTCCCAGATCCTTTTTAGCATTTCTCCTGTCAAGCCAGTTATCCCTGTATTTGTGCATTTGGATTTAAGTTCCCTATGTGTAGTACCTTACATTTGTCTTTGTTGAATTTCATATTATTGTAACCAAGTTCTCCAATTTATCGAGATCTCATCGAATTTTTGCTCTATCCTAGCTATTTTAACAACCTCCCACCCATCTTTGTGTCATCTGGAAATTTGATCAGTGTATTCTCTCTTTTTACATCCAGGTCATTAATAAAGATATTAAATAACACCAGACCCAGAACAGATCCCTCTGGAACCCCACTTGAAACCTCCTTCCAATCTGACATCATTCTATTAATAGATACTCTTTGTTTGTGGTTGTTTAAACAATTATGTATCCACTTAATGGCAGTTCTGTCAAACCTGCATTTCTCCAACTTATTTATCAGAATGTCATGTGACCTGTGTCAAAAGCCTTGCTAAATTCCAGGCCGATACATGGGAATGGGGACAAAATCAGGAAAGACATTCTTTCTATCTGGCAAACTAGTTACCTCGTTCTTGGTAAATCCATGTTGGCTGCTGGTGATCACTGCTCCATTCTCCAGGTATTCGAATATTGAATGTTTTATAAAGTGCTCTAGTAATTTCCGAGGTATTGACATCAGGCTGACTTGTTTTTAGTTCCCCAACTCCTCCTTTTTCCCATTTTTAAAGATGGGCACTATCACTATCCTTTTCTAGTCTCCCGGGACCATTCTTGTCACCCATGAATTTGCAAATATTATTTCTGGTGGCTCCATGATTTCTTCAGCTGATTCTTTCAGGACCCCGGGGGTGAATAGACTCATAGACTCATAGGTCAGAAGGGACCAATATGATCA
>ML675624.1:58713625-58755266 GCA_007922155.1 Mesoclemmys tuberculata | reverse complement strand
CCCATCCCATCCAGCATTCCCACAGACCATTGAGCAGACTTATCTTAACATGTAGCCATTTAAAAGGACATAGGTCCATTTGGCTCTAGATTTAGGGTTTGTTTAAAACAAATAAATAAAACTTCTACAGAATCTACTATAACTAGAAATGTTTCAGTAATTTAAGAAAATGATGATAAAGAATTCTAATGGAAACTTCTTAAAAACAAACATGTTTACATAGTGTTCTTGGAAGCTAGCCAGATCGACTAAAGAAATCCATATAAACTACACTGGATCTCACTAGTCTATTTTCATTGTCCATGATGATAGAAAAACAAGTGACTTTTAAACTGTTGCTTGTAATGTACATAATTAATTTTTAAAAATATAATTATTACCTTGATTGTCTAATGTGGCATAACATCTAAGCTACAAAGTTGTGTTTTGATATAGTAACCAAAGTTTGTCTTATTTGAAAGATACTGCTTTTCATATATATCCTATTTGATTTTTTCTATGCAAATGCATTGTTTAAGGTTCCTGTGTTCACTAGTTTTATGGCCCAATTGTTTAAAAGTTATTTTGCACTATAATAAATCTTACCCCTGTTTTAAAGCTAATATGTACATTTCTGGAAAAAAGAGACTGTTTGATCTAAAACAGCTTAGTATCAGTATGAGAAAATTCCAAAAGAACCTAAGGAAAGATTCAATAATTAAGATTATTTCAGAATTTTTCCAGTAAAGATACTAATTTTTTAAAGATCAAGTCCTTCTTTCTTCAGATCTGTTTCATTTTCTGATTCTTATGAAATAGACTGACATTTACACATTGTACTCTTCTGAAAGATGGGGTAGACGGAAAGAAAAGCAACTTTTCAGGAAAGGAATGCATACTAAGGCAGGTCTGTCCTATAGACCTATCACATGTGGAGGTGTGAAAGATCCACGTATTACATAGTTATACCAACCTAATTCCTTGTGTAGATGGCACTATATCGATGGGGGACCTTCTCCTGTTGGTGTAGTAGCATCTTCACTAAAGCACTACAGTAGCACAGCTACACAGTCGATCCAGAGCAATCGATCTGATGGCAGCAAATTTGCTGCCATCATTGTGGACCCAGCCTTAAAATACAAGCAAATGAGTGTTGGTCCCTCCTTATATTGGTTGTTCCCCTAGGAAATGTATAAGTAAATAAAATTAAAAAAGCCTGAGGCATGTAAAGTAAAAATCTAAAAGATATTCCTTCACTATTGAGAGTAGCTCTTTATTCTGTCCAAAGACATCTAAAATGCAGTCCTAGATATTAAAGATTGTGATACTGCACCTGCAGATCTGCATAAAAGTAAATCTGCCTTTTCTTCTTTAGAATCTCTTTGAAAAATATAGAATGTGAAGGAAAAAGGAAAACAACAATCTCTCTAAGTTCTTTAGGATTCATAAAGACAAATCTAACAACTTTTCCTCTGTTTCTAAAGTTGACTTTTCCTTTCTGGCATTGTCTAGAGTCTCTATTTCTTGCTGTTGGAACTTGTGTTAGGAATATTCACAATTTCTTCATAGCATGTTCTAAGTCTGCCTCCAGTAGCCTGAGTGATGTTATGGCATCTTTTGTCACTTCAGGAACCTCAGTAATGTGTTGAAGCCCTGTCTGATAATAAAAAGAAAAAGTTCAAGAGGATCATATTGCAGTAATGCTAAACTGTTCCCAGTCTTCCCTCTCCTTGTGTCCTTTGCACTTTGAAGTAAAGGTTTCCTATAGGGCTGTACTAGGGAAAAGTTGCCTGAGGGAATCTCTAACAAACAGCCCTGAATACTGATTCCTCCTGCTGAATAATCCTATTCTGGCCCACTCTGAAGGGATTACATTTTTTGTAGTCTTTAAAGGAGTCACTTTAGGATTGATGAGAGCTATATAAACTCTTACCTTATCAGACTTCCATCTCCTGTGGAGAACCCTGAAATCAATTACAATACAGAAAACAACCTAGGGATTTTTAACTCTAGCTTCTCTAGAAAATCCTTTACTAATTCAACATTCAGGAGGTTCCTTTCCAGCCAAAGAATAAACCATTTCTTCAGATTTTGTACCACTTTTACAAATGATGTAACTAGAAATAATTTAGAAAGGCTAGTTTATAAGAACTTCTCCTCTGTCCTTAACTGATTTTGTTTCTCAGTTTTGGGGAAATGATCAGAAATGGTCAAAGTTTAAGGAACTTTCTTCAAATCAAAATCCTCTGTCCCTTAACCACTCATTAAAGTACCATAGAAAACTATAATGGAATCTTTAGTTTTTAAGTAAACTGGAGATGTACAGCCACTCTTTGAACTGTCAACTAAGATGATATTTTTAACAATGCAAGATTCTGGATGGAAACTTAATTTTAAACAATTCTCAACATTATTTTCTTTCATCAATAGACTTAAGGGAATATAGGAATTGCCATACAGTGTCCATCTAGTCAGGTGTCCAGTCCCCTATCTTTGCTAGTACCAGATGCTTCCTAATAATGGGCAATTATGAAAATAGCATACAGAGGGTGTTTTGAGTTGCAGCAGAAGAAGACAGCACTGCACTGGTTTACATTCAGTTCACATTTTAAAGATTATTTTTGAGTCATAATGACTAGAATTTTTTTTTTAAATTAAAGCTAAATTTCTGAAAAGATTGATGGAACTCACCTAAGGTTCTTGCTGTTCATCTGCAGAATGATTTTTCCAGCCCTATCTGCTGCTTTGAAAGAGTTTTAGTTGGTTGAAGGATGCTGCATTCTGGTTCTAATTACTGCGGATGGCTCCAGAACTTGCTGCTTTGACAGTGTGAGTGTCTTACCCAGCAGTTGCCCTAACTGGGGAATGTCTTTGAGTAAGTTTTCACTGCACAGTTAACTCAGTCTCTTACTTGGGTGTTGCCCCTAATCGGGCTCCCAACCACACAAAACCCACCAACCCAAGTTTGGTGGCGCTTTAAACCAGGGCTAGCTGGCTCAGCTCTGGGTATAGGTGAGAGCTCATGTGCTGCTTTCACTCAGGCTGCGGTGAGGATGCAGGCTAAACTGCTTGAGTGGTGGTAGTCCACCAGTGCCTTCCCACAATTTCCCTGTGCCCAGAAGGACAGACTAGTTCTCCCAGAATTCACTGGGAAAGAACCATAGAGGAGCTCAGCTTACTGCAACACTAACAATCATGGGATATGCCCCAGAAGCCTTAGCAATACTATCTAATCTGACTGAATGTGGCATCAGTGACGGTAACTTGAGTATGGCCTTTCAGTGTGACTCCTTTCAGCTGAGCTACGCTAACTCCAGATTCTGATCATGTGAGTTAACTCAGCAGTGAAAATATACCCTTTGTTATGACAAAATGTTCACAAAAAAGGTTTTATTTTCATGTTCCTGTTTTTTAAGTGTGTAGTTGGAGACGACAATATCGAGAAGTCAGTCAAAACAGTTTTAAGCACAGCTGTGATATACCCGGTGGTGTCTATAAACAGTAAACTTGATTGCTGGTTTTTTCAGCCTGGGGGAAAATCCTCCTGACACCATTAGATAAAAAATCTATTTGAGGATAATGCAGTGGGCCAAGAAGAGCAGTTTTTGCTGCTTCTGATATCCTTAATGCCTTCTCTGGATCTGAAAGAAAGTATCTGTGATAGGGCTCTAGCAAGCATAGGAAGGCTTCTAAGGAGTGAAATTTTCCTTTATTTAGAGTGAAGATTCTCTGAAACTATTTAAAAATTCTCAGTTTCAGCTTGATGAACTCCTTTAAATTATTTCTTTGAATGTGCTGAAGAATTGATATGGCAGACTTGAAGAGTGACATTGAGCATGGACGTACTGAAGAGAGCTGTGGAGTTTCACTACATTTCTGCTGTGGTGCCAACACAGTGGTGAGGCACAATGGAGCTTCTTGAAAACAGTCATGTCTACGGAAGAAGTGATCAGTTTTCTTTCTAATCTGCTCTCTTCCCTCTTGGGAATATTTTTGAGCCCTTTACAAACAACAAACCTGCCTTAAGTCCCTTTGAGGAGGCAAAACTACCTGAGGATATAGGGCACAGCTGCATGGGATATGTGTTTTGTGGAACCTACTGTAAAAGTCAGGGTAGTTTTGATGATCTCGGTACAGTGTGTATTGAGCAAGAAAAGATTACTTACGACTCCAAGCATTGTGGGTATAGTGGCTGTATTGTGACAGGTAGCTGTTATTTCATTTCAGTTTTGTTGATACAGTAGCATCAGTAATTTTGAATCCTACTGCAAAAGTAGAAATGATACTGATTTCTGTACAGTACAACCTTCTGCATACTGGCCTGGGAAAGAAAGTAGTGGAGAGAGAAAGGAAGCCAAGAAAAGCCACCTTTTCCTTTCTCCTTCACTGCCCATGAAAGTCTGCCATACTAAGGCTTAGTCTGATAAGCTGTATGACTTAGCACCCAACTCCATCATTCCAACTGTAGAAAGTCCCACTGGTTAGTGCATGCTATGTATCCCCTCCATGCATGACCAACAGGATGTGGTCTGTATTAGCTGCCAGCTACACAGTCTAACTCTTTAGCTCAAGCTGCAGACGCATGCGTTTTAGCTCTGGAGGTCCTTGATTCAATCCATGGTGTTGGCCAAGAGGGTGAAAGTCACAACAGTACTTCTCTCCTCCAGAAATTTGAAACTTGAACAGCGAAGGACTGAAGACTTCTAGGCATTGAGTAAGGACAACCTCTGCTGAATGTGAGAGTGTCTGTATCCTAAAGTAATGTCTAGGTGTGAATTTCAGATTTTTATTAAGAAATGCAGTGAACCTCAAGAATTTATATCTAGAAACAAAGACTGGATATCACACTGACAAGGTGGAGGCTTGTATCATGGAATGCCTGGATGCTGAAATGGACATAGGGGTCATGATAAATATATACTTGAACATGAATTCCCGGTGCTGTAACTGAGAGGGAGGTTTGACATTAATGTTTGCATTTGACATTAATTATACCATTACTGGAATACAGTGTTCAGTTCTGGTATCCACACTTCAAAAAGAACGTAAGCAAATTGGGAAGCATTTATAATGCTTACAAGAATGATTTGAATGTTGGAAAAACATGCCTTAGGCTTGGAGTGAGAAATTTAAAAAGCTCAGTCTATTTACTTTATCCAAGAGAAGGTTAAGAGGTGACTCGATCATACTCTATAAATACGTATCTGTGAAAGAGATTTTTGATAGTAGATACATATTTAAGATAGCAGAAAAAGTTATAATAAAATCCATGGAAGTACAGTCTAAGCAAATTTAGACTAGAAATAAAGGCAAATTGTTAACAGTGCTGGTAATTAATCATTGGAAGAATAAAATATATGGGCTTGATGCAGTAGTACTGGGAGAGGTTCTATGTCCTGTGTTATGCATGAGGTCAGACTAGAATTAGATGATCGTAATGGTCCCTTCTGTCCTTAAAACTTAAAAAATCAGTTCTGTCTTAGGATGGAAGTATTTTACTGTTTAAAAACTGTTTTTTCCCAGTATTAAATTTGGAGTTTATTGGTGTTCATTTACACAGCTGGCTAATTTCTTGTACACATATACTGTTAACACTAACTAGACTATGGATTTCAAAACAAAACAAAACTTTGATATTATGTGTGTGTTTTATTCATTTCCCCCCATCCTTCATCTGTTGCATGCCATCTTAAATTGCAAGTTCTTCAAAGCAGGGACTTTGTTTTCCTGTGTATGGACAAAAGCTAGTATGTTGTAGGTGCTGTAGAATACAAATAATAAAAAATAATGAAATATATTATTCAAAATGGAAAACAGGGACCCGAACCAGAGGCCACTGTAGTAAGTGGGACTCTTTGCATTTACTTGAGTAAGTTTTGAATCAGCTTTCTTGTTAATATTCCTAAATTGGGTATATCCTCAGTGAAATTTCTCATATGCAATATTGCTATAACATTATCAGGTATTAATAAAAGTATTAAAACAATATTTGAAATACAGCAGGGGGCAGAGAAAAAAGAAAATAACTAATTTGCCAGTAAATTAATATAAATCAAATATAAATAAACTCAATACTGTCACTGTATTAGTGAACCTTATGGTCTAGGTCCTCAACTGAGGTAAATTGGCACTGTTCTATTGATTTCAGTGGAACTATGCCAATTTACACCAACTGAGAATCTGGCCTTGTGTGAAAAATATGCTATATTTGTGACTGGAATCAGATTTCTTGAAAAGCTGTTTATTTGTGCTCTCTGTTATTAAGGTATTGTATGCTTTTATTTTTAATCTCATTTGAGAACTGTTGTCTACGCATAGAAAGGACTGGATTTTTATTAGTAAATGTCAATAAACATTGATTTCACCATACACACACAAACAAATGAAAAAATATTTCCATTGATAATCAAAATTTTTAGATAGGCAAAGTAAGAAAAATACTGCTTGAAAACTTGTTAGAGTTTGATTTAAGGTGGTTTATTTTGCATATTATGTTGACGATATGTGTTTTAATGGTTATAAAGTTTTAACTTTTTGAATCTCTGCATCTACTATCATTGAGCAATTATTATCTGACCTGGGATAATTTCCCACAATTGTGAAAATTAAAATAGATAAAAATCTTCAAAAATGCTTAAAAATAAACATCAGTATACGTTAAAATTATTTGTATTTTGCCAAACCTATCTTTGCCTTTACTTTAGATGCAAAAATTCCAAATCCCTGGAACTGTTTAGTCTCTCCCAAAATGGGTAGCTAATGCAATAGCTTTAGAGAAAAGAGATTTACTTACTTTCTCTTCATGTTCCAAAGGCTGGATGGGGCATTATTTTTACACAGCTCACCTCTTTGAGTATGGTTGTTTAGTATGGCTGTAAAAAGTAAAAAATCATTGCTACCAATATCAAAAGTAGCTTGGGCACTAGCCTGTCTTCCAAAAATGAGTATCTGTACGAGGCTTTTTGAAGAACTTACAGTATGGTGAGTAAATTTATTTTGCTAGTTCTTTGTTATTTTGCTGTATAAAGCAGTTTTTCATTGGGTAATAAAAATATCCACTCCTTTGTTCACATCTTTAAGTAATCATGTAAACTTTTGGCAGATGCCAGTGACTCTAGTCATCTTTTCTTTTAAACTTATTCATTGACAAGGTTGTGGTTTGCTTATAAATATAAATATGGGGGGGAAGGAAGTTCTATGTTGATTTAAGTGTTCATGTGTTACAGGGAAGCTGGGAGAAGCGAATTCTGAAGAGTCTAAATAGTATGTGCACAGAACTCAGTATCCCATTAGCACGGAAGGTACTGTATTTATGAACTTATTTTTTAAAGGGAATGTAGAGCTTGTGCTACATTGACATCTTTGGAAACTGATCCTGATCCTGTGAAAACTTAGCTTCTTCTTAGAGTAGCATCTCTATTGGTTCTCCACTATAGGTGTGTCTGTGCTCCCATGTTGCTGATTGGATAACTTTGGTAGCAGTCTGTACCACCCACACATGCATTGCTCCTCACCTGCCATGAGGTCAGCCTGTGTCTGTGGGCACTCCGTCCTCAGTTTCTTCTCAACCACCCTTGGCTAGAATTGGAGCTCAGAGCTGTCCATTCACAGATCATTAACTCCCTTTAGTTTTGTTAATTTTGGCTCCCTTGAAGCTTTTTCCTTTGTTACCTCATTTGTTTTTTGTTGGCTCTGCCAAAAAAAAGGGGGGGATAATCCCACCTGCCAACCCTGGTGGTGGGGGGACCACCCCTGGACAAAGGTATGCCTGGCTCTCCAGGCTTCAAAAAGTGCCTCAGTTACAAGGAATCTATCGCAGTAACTGATGGGCACTTGCAGTGCATTCACTGCCTGCGAGAGAAGCACAATCCACAAAGGAGTGGTTGGTGCCAGCAACTAAAACCCAGGTCCAGGAAAGACAGAGAGTTAAGGATCAAACTCCCGCTCATGGAGTCGGCCCTTCAATCCCTGGAGTCCTGGCGAATACGCCTACCACAACTTTCTGCTTTGAGGGCAGGTGATTCCAAAGAGATGAGCCACACACGGTTGCTACGAAAAGATCTGTGAGTCCCAACAGAGAGCCCCCATTAAGCCGGAAACGATCTTTAGCTTCATCAGTACTGATGGTGCCAAAGCCGCTGATAACCGAGGCATGCACAGTACTAAGCCAACAGAGCAAGTTGGTCTGCCCAGAGACCCAGCTCTGTTACAAATTGTGTAAAGTAATTCCCTCATCTTTAGTTCACATGCATTCTACGAGGTGTGGCACGCGGAGGGAGAAGTCTTCCGCCGTCATGGGTCTTGCGCTCTCCCTGGCCTGGCCGGTGGTGCAGCTGGGGGAAGGTTTAGGGAGGGGACGGGGCCCGCTCTGTCCCTGTGTACTGCTACCTTCCCCGGGTGTAGTCCGTGGTCCACTCCCTGCTTCCCCAGCTGGGCGCTCTGCCTCCGGCGCTGGGGCGGCAACCGTGGGGCCTCGAGCGTATGTAGATTGCAGGCCGCCGGCTGCAGGCTGCCAGCTCCAAACCGCCAACTCCCAGCCGCAGGCTTTTAAACTGCAAAAACTCTAAACTCTAAACTGTAAACTACCAACTATCCACTCCAGTCTGCCTCCTCCACTCCTCCTCACTCCAAACTCCACAACTGCCTGCCTGCACTGGAGGCTTTTAAGTGCTGGGGCAGTCTCCTTGATTGGTCCCAGGTGGCCTAATTGGCTAAGCAGCCCCAGCTGGATCACCCAGGGAATAAGGCTTTGCTGAGCCTGGGGCTAATATACATGCCCTCCAGCACCCTTGCATAGCCGTCTGGCCTTGCCCTGTCACAGAGGTCTGTCTTCTCGTCTGACCCCTTCTCCAAGGGTATCCCTATATCAGAAAGCTGCAGAGCAGCTACCTGGGCATCTGTGCATATCTTTGTAGAACATTGTGCCATCCTGGGGAATTCTATGCAGCAGTACTATCATGTGTATCAGATTTGACTCTGAAGTCCTGGCCTACAGTGGTGGGTACTGCTCAGGAGTCAGCTACAGTGGGGCACCCATAGAGACATTACTCCAAGAAGGAGAGGAAATCACTCACTTTGTGCAATAACAAGGGTTCTTCGAGATTTGTACCTCTATGGGACTACATGACCTGCTCTCCTCCCCTCTATTTCAGAGTTCTAGTAGTTAACTCTGTGGTAGAGAAGGAACTGAGGAGGAAATACCCATGCATGCTGGCTGCCCCCCGGTGCAAGCGGGGAGCATTGTATGTGCGGGTGGGATGGGCTGCTACCAAAGTTCTCTGATCAGCAGTGCAGGGTTGCTGACCCATCTACAAGGGAGCACCCATAGGGACACACCATCTTGAAGAACCATCATTACGGCACAAGGTGAGTAACTTCCTCTTATGCATACCTCTGTACATGAGTAGTTCCACAGATGGCAGGATTAGGACCAAAAATTCTCTAGGACAAACAAATAGCACAGATAGTGGCAGTGTGAGAGTATCTTCACCAGTGCGCCTCAGTTGTACTCTGGAAGGACAACCTTGGGAATGACAGATGTTGGTTAG
Organism: Mesoclemmys tuberculata; assembly: GCA_007922155.1. Taxonomy (NCBI): domain Eukaryota; kingdom Metazoa; phylum Chordata; order Testudines; family Chelidae; genus Mesoclemmys; species Mesoclemmys tuberculata. The sequence goes on along the minus strand of ML675624.1, from coordinate 58,745,739 downwards.
TCTTTCTCTTGCAATCATTGGCCTCCAAGGGAATACTGTGTTGGGAGCCAAATGATGGGGTTTTTTACATGATGTGGACAATAGTACATACAGATTGGATTGAGACCATTGACTCCCTTCACTTTGGCACTGAACAGCCAATAGATGACTTTGACATTCTTTCATTGCTGATTGGGGCCAGAGTTTAAACTTGTGGCCTTTGAATGAAAGGCACAATATACCATTATCACTTCCCTTTGTCATCCATTCCTTGCTGATGTTTTTATTAATTTACAGAGATATGAAACATAAACAGAGCAATATTGGCATTCCTCACAGGCCTCACATCCCCTAAGGCTAGGTAGCTGGCAGTGATTTATTGTGTAAGGCAGAGGAGAAGGCTGTGGGGAGAAACAGAGAAAGAAATGCAGCTGAATCTACGCCCCCCCTTTGTGCAACTGAGCTATACCTTTCAGGGCTCCTGAAGCTTGAAGGGGGAATTTGATGGCAGTGTCTGGGCGGTGCAGGGGAGTGGCCAGTGAATCCTTAAATACATGGAACTACCAACCAAATGCAGCTAAGGCTTCAATAGCAATGTGCCAAAACTACTCCATGGCCTGGGCGGTGGTGATGGTTCCCATTCTCTGGAGCATCTGTTACTTGGACTTGGTGCATTAGAGAGAATATGGCCTAATGCTAATGCTAACTTACCAAGAGAGAAATAACAGTCTAGTGCATGCTATTTTTAAAAAAACTAATTTTCATCCATACTGTATTTTAGCTTTTTAGTTGGTTAATTAAAAAAGACAACTTCTTTTCTTATAACTTACAGAGACCTATAGGAGGGCAAAAAGAACTTCTTAATAAATGGAATGAAATGGGAACTGATGAGCCAGGTATGTTAAATAAAATGTGTCTTTTTACATAACAACAAAACGTGTATATTTATTTATCTCCTTATTTATGAGTCGAGATTAAAGTTGTATCCATTTTAAAGGCAGCTAGTTCCTGTTTTGTATTTTCTCGTGTTCCTTCTCCCCTTCCACCCCCCCCCACACCAACCCCAGTTTGCAGTGCTTGATAATTCACAGGTACATATTCACTGTCTTATTTATTTATGTGAAGTTATTGTTTGGATTTTTGAATCTACACCTGCAGTCTGTGTATGTATTCTCTTTCATACCAATACCTAGGGAATTTAGACAGGTAGGTTAAGATAACAATAATGGGAGCAGTGCACTAATTGAAAGAAAGACATCATGATATTTACTTTTAATGTCATTTAACTCTTAACAATCTTCTCTTATCCACATAATGTATTTATAATAGCTAAAAGTGACACAGCTAATCAATATCTAGGAATTACGTTCTATTCAGTTTTATATCAAATGATCCTGTTAGGACCAAACAGGGCTTGAAGCAAATTTGCAAACCTCAAATACATGTATTTTCTTGCACTGTGAATAAGACTGGATAATGACTTGAAAATTTTCATAGTCTGAACAGCAGTTTCATGGCACATTAATTTATGGATGTACTGCCTGGGGTAGAAGAAAATAAAGGGTTGGTGTACTTTTATTTCACCTTGGCTTTGAAGCTGTTTAAATTTCTATAATTTAAGAACATTCAAAGTATATCGTTTGTGCTTATGTTTTATTCTGGATTTGGCAAAATAACAGGGATGTGTTTTATATTGCACCAATTTGTCTTTTTGTAATCCAGTGGTAATTAAGTAGTAGTTTTATGAACTACTTGATTATGGTTGCTGTGCATGGCATCAATTAGTGATTCTTTCATATATTGATGCAAACTTTTTAAATATAACTGTTCATAAAATCTCGTCATCATAATGTATTATAGGGACAATTACATTATGTTGGAATTGGATAAAACTTCATGTGTGTTGCAAATTTTTTTTTAAAAAATTTACTCTAAATAAAGCATTCTGGAAATCTTGTTAATTTCAGATCTAAGTCTCTTCCGACCTGTTTATGCACCTAAAGATTTTCTTGAGGTAAGTGTTCATGAAATAACCAACCAGCTATTGAGTACATCCTTTATAATTAGCTATGTAAAGTGGGACGTAAGTCTTCAACAGATGGATAGGAAACAGAAATTAATTTTCTTCTAAATATGGTAAACTTAATAAACACATGAATCATTGTCCATTAAATAATGAGGTACAAAGCTGCTTTAAAGAATTGAGGGTATATTTAGATCCATCCCTAAATCTTTAAGAAATTATAAAATCTAATGTTCTGATAAAATTAACTTTTAACTGCCGGTGTATTACATTTAATCTCATGTTGGTCACTGAAAACTTTCCTAAAACTTCTTCAGTTCCTGTTAAGCAAAGGAGTATTTTGTGTCAAAAAATGTCAGCTCAAAATGTATAACTTGGCTTACTAATCAGGTTTTTGGGGCATATAAAATAATTTCAGATATCTCTGAATTAACACGTCTTACTTTTTTGCTCTTTGCCTCAGAATCTAAGCTTGTATAAACTACATTATCTAACTTTTTTTCTTGTAAAGTGGTCCTTAGAATGTGAACAGATTCTCAGTTGCTTTGACAAACTAGTCTTATGGATGCATGGAAGGGGAAACAAGCTGAATTGAACTTATTGTGGAGGAGATATTGCTGGTTTGTCCCTTTAAATATTACAGGAAGAATCCTGTGGGGCTAACTCCTTAATTAATATGAACTGTTCCTTATTTCATGATTAATTTCAAATTGTAGATTGGTATAATATTACTTAAAGAGTGTTCACTGTAGTAAATAACAGTGTCAAGTAAAGATGAAATTCTAGATCTACAAAGATTATTCAGATCATTTATAAAAACAGAAAGCAATACAGAACCAAATATGGAACATGGGAAGTCTCCTCATAGGTAGAAATACTTGAGGCTTTTGTCTGTTACCAAAACAAAAAGCCAAAAAATCAATCTAGCTCACTGTTATATCTTTAAGGCCAGAATCACTCAATTTTACTTGTTGTTTTGCATAGTTCATAATACTGAAGGCCATAACAAAAATATGTCCAGGGTCTGTTGTACAATAGATATCACTGATGACTTGTTAATAATGACAATATGTAGACTGCTATTGCTTATGAAAATATCATTTAAAAAAAACAATGTCTGTATAATACACTGTCAGCTGTTGATTAAACCAGTTTGTCTAGAATCTTTGACAATGTAAGTAGGGTGCATAGAAATAAAATAATCTGTTAATTTACAGAATTAAATTTAAAAGTCAAACACTACAATCTGAATAATAATCAGCAAATTTAGTATTTAAAATGATTTAATATAAGTTTAGTGGAATGTCTTTTGCAGTGGTATGAAATGTATCATATTTGTAACTTTTGCTTGGGTAAATAAGAACTGTCATTCTTTGGAATGTGAATGTTAAAAGTGAAGTATATTAATTTACATATGCAAATATGATTAATTTAACATAAATCACTTATTTTTATTTGTTTAACAGGTGATACCAAACTATACATTTCTTAAATTTAGGGGCTTCTGGATGCCCCTAGTTGTACTAATAGTTGTACTAATTCTAAATGTAACACTTATCTGTAATTGTCTAATTAAATCTGACTTATATTGTGAACTTATTTTAACTACTCATAATGTAGTGTTTTTTTCCCCCTTGTTTTCTGATGTTCTTTCTTTGTCCTCTTATGTCCCATAGTCTGTCATTTCTCATATTAACGTATTAATTTAGGGCCTGATCCAGTGAGTAGTCCCATAGAAATCAAGAGGGAATATTCACATGAATTTGGATTAATCAGATGAGTGAGGGTTGCAGATGTAGGATTTTAAGGAGGAATTTCCTTAGGGCTTGTCTGCATAGTGGGGAAATGCGACCTATGGGGGTGTGGTCTCTAAAGAGCACTAACATGTTATGCATTAATTGGTCCATATAGGCTTTGCTGGTGCACCTTTTAGGTGTGCAACTGCATTGAAGCACACCCTGGAAACTCTTAGTGTGCACCAGCTGTGTCTACTTGGACGAGTTAATGTGCAACACTTTAGTCTGCTTTAAAAATCATGTACTTGTATAGACAAGCCCTTAAGGCTGGGAGCTTGACTTCTTTGTAAAGTTTCATGTATGCCTTTTTTTCTCAAAGTCCTCTGGCTGTGCTGTGGAAAAAATGGGGCAATACTTCACTAAATTCAGGGTCATGTCCCTTCAGTAGGGTGGGGGATCTCTCTTTAGGGAACCAGGAGCTAAGTTGGGAAAGAACAAAGGTTTCTTGCCAGCTGGCCATTAAAATGCCAAATTCCATGGCCACAGAATACATGGGATCCTGACTGATGCTGGGTCCACACCGACGGCGGCAAATTCGCCACTGTCACATCGATTGCTCTGGGTCGACTGAGCGGTCTATATAGACGCGCTCAGTCAATCCAGGAAGCGACTCAGGAAAATCACCCTGGTAAGTGGCATAGCGCTGCGTTGAAGGGAGCATTGTTCCCTTTGACACAGCGCAGTATGGACACCACGCAGAGGAGACTCCGGTAAGTTGATGGGAGATATGCAAATGATTTATGTCACTTGCGTATCTCCCGTTGACTGCCGCCAAATTGCAAAGGTAAGTGTAGACCGGGCCTGAGATAAATAGGGCAGTTCACAGCTCTCAAAGCTGTGGTTTCAGACCCTGTAGTTGCAGTCACTCATCGGTTTGTTCCTTGTTTTATATTTTTAGTGTTACAGTCACAATCATAAGGACTAGACATATATATTTTTTTTAAATGAAAAGTGAGATTCTAGGGCAGAACTTTTTGGCAAGATGTGAAGTCTGTGGCAAATCCTTTAGCAGTGGAATTGTAGTATACGTGTGTTGCTTTGTATAAGAACACCAATAGAATAGCTCTTTTAAAAGAAAAGAGTGCAGATCAGTGTCCTAGAATTCAGAGCCATTGAGAAAGGTATTATTACAGGGCTGGCCAAACTTACTGATCCGCCGAGCCGCATATGATAATCTTCAGAAGTCTGAGAGCTGGGTGTGCCTTTCAGGGCTTGGGGTTTCAGCTCCAGGGCAGGCACTTCCCACACCTTCATGGGGCTGAAACTCCAAGCCCCACCACTCTGTTGAATGGCAGAAGCCCTGAAATCTGGCCCTCCCCCCAAGTCTAGTAGGCAGAGAATAGGGAGAGTCTGGGGAGCTCTGTGCACTGCATTTTAACTGTAAAAGAGATGCATGTAGCTTGTGAGCCGTGGTTCGACCACCCCTGTACTGTTAGCTTTCAGGTACTTTTTGATAGGGAAGCTATTGCTAATTAGAACATACAGTATGGCCTATGTGTTCAGAATGAATAATTATTTTTCAGTGACTCAATTTTAGTCTTCAGAGTGGGAGCTAAGCACTTTCTCAAAATCAGACCCCTTTATGCATTTGGAAGTTGGCTGCCCAAAATTACTAGTTGCTTTGGAAATTTAGGCCTGTTGCATTGCTGCAAGAAATAGCACTACATTATGTCTAAGCCAGGGGTCCCCAAACTACGGCCCGCGGGCCGCATGCGGCCCCCAGAGGCCATTTATCCGGCCCCCGCCGCACTTCATTGGTGATCAGTGAGAGGAGCTTTGCTGCTCTTCATGTAGCCGGCAGGCAGCCTGCTTCGCAGTGGCTTGCCACTTTAAGAGTGAACCGGCTCTTAAAATGGCAAATCTCTGTGCTGTGGGCCCCAGCCTGCAGCTCCGCCGCCGAAATTGACAAGGTTGTGTCAATTTCACGGTGGAGACCGCACCCTGCAATTACAGCTCCGCCCGCCGAAATTGACACGTGCGAGTCAATTTCACGGCGGAGAGTGGTGCGAAGTGCTGCCTGCTGGGGTGCCTGCCCCACCCCTGCCCCATGCCGGTCCCTGCCCCATGCCCCATGCCGCGGCACCCCACATCACCGGAAGCAGTGAACTGGCCCCCTATGTAAAAAGTTTGGGGACCCCTGGTCTAAGCACACTGTTTGTGACACTGATGCTGTTAGGCCACAGTCTCATGTTGTAAGTTTAGGTATATGCACAGGGTATGATAGATTGTATTCTTTTTAAAAAGGTACTGATGAATCTTCGCAACCCAAATTATGAAAATGGGGATCAGCCTAGTTTCAGAAGTCACCTGGGTCTAATTCAGGTTCCTCTGAAAGTTAAAGACATCCCTGAACTGGTAAGTATAGTTGTATTAAAATAAGTCTCTTTTTAATAGAGAGTTTCTGTAAAAACTGTTTTGGCTGATTAATGAATAAGTTATTGCTTCTTTTTTAATAAAGCACTTTATTTTGAATATAAAACATGTTGTAATAAGAAAAAAAGGTTTATGCATCCAGTACATTTAAGGTAGTTTTGCTTAATAAAAGAAACTAAAATGCTGTGTTGTATATTTGTAATTTATTTGAATTCCCAACCCAATAGAGCTGAATACAAGATACAAGTAAAAAATTAATAATCTAGTAAAAAGTTAAACTGCTTAAATCAATTGCTTAAATAAATGTGCATAGATGTAGTATATCTTCCTGGTTAGCAAAAAGAAGCACCACATTTAGTATAAAGATTATATTTAGTTGTAAATCAACATATTTTAATGGTTACCAACTAATAAGTATCCATTTTTCTTTAGGAAAATTAAGTTAAAAGTATATCTTAAAATCAAGTATTTAAATCAAGGTTTCCTACTTGCTGATTTAAATCACTGATTTCATTTGATTTAAATCAGTATGCTCTGGTTCCACAGATGTATTATATATTGTGTAAAATAAAAACAATCATTACCTTTTATCAGTCTTAAATTTGCCTTTCCATTTCATTGATGCCCTTTTTGCTCCTATATTGTGAAGGAGGGTAAGTACAGCTGTTAAGTGGTGGTGATTTTGGAAGCAAACACTATGGACTAGATTGTAAGGCCACTTGTGCCACATACATGTAAATAGTGCAAAATAGTATAATTGTGACAAGACATAGCCAATTTGTGCAGAAGAACTCTCTGCTAGCATGCAGCTGGTGGAAGTGACTCTGACATCAACTGCACGAACCATTCCCTTTTTCTACCTTCACAGGCAAGGACAGCATGTCAGGTGCATTCTGGGAACAGGATGTAAGCCAGACAGGGAAGGAAGGGGTTGTGGTTTGTCAGATCTCCTTTGTACCTGATTGTCTACACATACAAGGTCCTTGAGAGACTATGCTAGTGAAAAGAGTTAGAGCTTCCCTGGGCAGCCCTAACTTGCACCCAGGGCAACAGTGAATCATGGAGTCATAATCAGCTCCCTGCAGCCTCCATATTCTGTTTCATCCAAGTATTTCTTACATGTAGTTGAGAATCAGGGCCTGTAAGTCAAACTGTTTTTCTGTGTTAGAATAAGAATCAGTACACGATTTTTTTCCTTTAAAAATCATTAACTTTATATGTGTATAGTTTGTTACTTTGTAGGATAGAAGGAGTCATATTGAATTCCAGGATTTTTTTAAAAAAAACCTAAACTTTTAAAGAAGGAATTTCTCTGCTAGCTATTAGTAATGTGCTTTAATTCTCTATTTCTGTTTTATTAGAGAGACTATTTCAGTGAACTAGGCTTGAATACAGGACAGCTGGGTATTGATGATTCTACACAAGTGCCTCCAGGTTAGTGTATGCTGTGCTTCAGTAATTTAATTAGGACAGTAACGATCAAAGTATATGTTTTCATGGAATACTGTGTAATTGTCAAGTAACTCATAATTTTTCCATAATAATCATAAGTATTTGTCCCACAGTTATAACTCCAATGGTTCTCATGCAATATATTTGAATTGGCAGTGGATAACATCACAAGTGTGAAGGGCTTGATTTGAAAGATGTGGAATGCCTGCAATTCCTGTTGGCTTCAGATGGAGCTACAGGTCTTTAAACCATTTTCAGGTGTCTCAAAAAAAAAATTAGAAAGTCTCAGCAAGTTTCAAATCAGAACTGCTTTGACTAAAGCAGTTGTGCAGCTCTGACAACTACGACAGGAGAATTGGAAAAATACAGAGGCACCCTTTTGATGTCTATCTTCGAGAAAATATTACGGAAAACCCTGTGTTAATATTCTATGGTTTAAATAATACATAAACGTATTTTATTTCTTGTATGCACAGTATTATTTTTGTAGAAACAACTCTAGGGTCTGAAAAAATGGAAAATTATCGGATATAAGATATTTTTCACATGGAGAGTGTTCTGCTGCTTTTTGTATTCCTATCCTTCAGTTTAAATTACAGAAGAATATTGCTGCTGATGCTGTTTTAATTATAGTAACATTAGCAGTAAAAAAAATGTAGTTAAATATGACACACATTAATGTGCAGATGTGTATTTTTCTTCTGTTAATCAGAAATACAAAATGTTGCTGCTCTAATAGCTGATGTATTTTTGCCATTTTTTTATTCATTATTTTTGCATTTTATTCATACTTTATTTTTAGAACTCTTTGAAAATGAGCACGTACGTGTTGGGCAAACAGGTAAGGATTTGATATCAGTTGTAATAAACTGTGAGGAATTAAGAATATCCTAAATAACTGTCTCCCTCAAATCTTCTCAAATCATTCCTGAGAATTTTAATATTTCACGTGATAACACAAAGCGTAGTGGATAATGCCATGGACATTTATATAGAGGCAGCATTTTACATCTGCGAGTAAGTGCCAGATAAATAGCTCTACAGCTGGTTTGATAAAAGCAAAATAGCAAGCATAGACACACACCTTTATGGTAATATCTTAACCCATGCTACTTCTGAATTTCATTTTAAAATCAAAGGAGTCTGTTCTCCCATCTGTGCACACAGTTCTCATTAGTGTTAATGGGATTTATGCCCATGCATCAGAAGAGAACATAACTCTAATTTCTTTTGATGATTATTCGTAATTGTAGAACCTGATAAATACTGCAATTCTAAGCCATTATGGATGATTTTCACTCATTTTTCCACACATGTATCCCTTTCTGAGTTATAGCTTCTTTTTTATCTGTAGGATGAGAAGTTATCCTTGATTTAAAAAGGTTTAAAAAAATCCTTCATTAGATCAATCCTTCCTAGAGCAGAAACACAGTGTCTCTTACTTTCCACATCTTCAGAGCTAGGTGATAGCTGCTCATTATTATTGTCCCCAGCCAACATCTTTAAGGGGCAGACAGCAGGTCAGGTGCACCCCTGTAGTATTTTCAGGCATGTCTACTTCCCTCTTCTGCTGCTGGGGCTAAGGAGACAGCAGAATCTCTCCCTTCTCTCTTTTTCTGAGGTCCTTCATCTCTTTCTCTTTTCCTCACTCAGTCCCTCTGTCTTTGTGTAACTAACTGAGGTACCATTCCTCTCATCTCCCCTTCCCTGTATTTCCTCAGTGGATTCCTGTCCCCTGCAAAGCAGACTTCCTGAGTTAACCCTGTATCTATACTATATATTCACTGCTTCCCATCTCTTGACCATTCAGAACAGCTCTGTCTCCCAGCTCCTCTTGTATATCCTGTTTGTACAGCATGGCAGAGTGACACGAAGCCTGAGACAGACCCTTGAGCAGCTGTGAAGGGGAGTCTGGGCCACTGACCTGCTTGAAGGTGAAGCCTTCTTTATTATAAAAACAATAAAAGAGAACCCCAACAACATATTGCAGTTGACCAGAAAAGCTTGAAGTACACATGCAGGACTGAGGAAGGCTTGTCCTTCTACCTAAGAAATGGAAATTAAGCAGATCTGCTTTATATGCAGCCTATGCTGTATTTATATTTTTTACTTCGTTGCAGTAGGCTTCTTGAAAAAGGCTTGTTTGCCACTAGTTCACTATGTACTTAGGCACAGATTCAACCACATTGCATTCAGTAGGAGTCTTTCTATGGACTCCAGTAGGCTTTGGATCAGGCTTACGATTACCATCTGACTTGGTTGCCACTGATGGATAGTCCTTACCTTCATGTCAGTTGCGCTGATGAGCTGAGTATTTTTCTTTCTAACAGCCAGCATAACTCATTCCAATTTGTTTGCTAGGTTGTTTCTTGCCTCTGCAAGAAGCAGTAAGTTGGAAACACCTCAGTCATGTATATTCTGTTCTCTGCTGAGGCTGTCATCTTTTTTCAAGTTTCCTGTGTAGTGTGGCAGTGTTTTATTTTTCTTTGTCTTCCTCAGCGTTTAGGAAGCCATAAAGGTGGAAAACAAAAACCACAAAGCCACGAGTGCACCATATATTATAGAATTCTACAGGCCAAGAAAATCTTTGGTAAAACAGAGACTTCCAATAATGCTGGAACAGCTGACCCATTATTCGCTTTGGGTCAACTGGCCACATGATGTGTCCTCTTCTTGAACAAGATACTTTATCTAAGCAAGAGTTTAAAGAAGATTGGGAAACAGGCCGTCCAGTGAATGTGAAGTCTGGTAGGTATGGTTCTGTGACTCCTGAGATGACTACAGCTTATCCAGCTTCATACCAGGATTCTGAATGGGATCTTTTTCTCTTCTCCGATCGCATCACCCCACCTATTGATGTGAACTAGGCAGAGTTCATGAGGCACAGTTAAGTTGCCTAGGTTTCCTGTGGAGACCTCAACATTGTGAGCTATTCCAGCATCCTTAGTCTCATCACAATTAGAAGAGGGAAGGAGCATTCTTTAGGTTAGTATACAAATCTTCATCCTGATTTATCCCACTGTCTCACACAGCATGTACAGGAATATTTCCAACCTACCATGAACTTCAGATTTGGTAAAATTTAGGAGAAGCAAGAAGATGCTTTACTTTTCTAAAAGACTCCACCTTTTATCTAACACCTTCCTCCCTGCCCCCCCCCCTTCCTTCTTATTTATTCATCTGTTCAAAGGATACAATGTGAAAACCCTGTATTCCACCATGGCCACAATCTGCTGGAGAGTTTTTAGCATTTATTATTGAGAAAATTTCCCACCTACATATTTTTCTAGGCATCAGATTATCTCAGGCTTGTCTTGGTCTGGACCACTTCACCACTAGTCCCTACCCTTTGGCTTAGTTATGATTTTTGCATATCATTATCAAACTGGTAGTGACATTGGTGGCAGTATTCAGCAGTAGTATTTGTGTAATTCTTTGCTCAATGGTATGGACAAAGAAGTTACAGGAGGAAGTCAACTTGTCTTCTGTGATAAATCATAAAAGCATATTCACTCTATCACAGAAGCTGGCATACTTAATACATTACCACGTAATTGTATGTTGCAATTTAGTCGTTCAGACAGAGACCTAATAATAAAGCTGAGAAGTCTTCACAAAAGCAGTGTTGCAACCAAACCATTCATCAGTGTAATTGCTAATTGCTTCTTGAAATTATTGATGTCTTTCCAGGATGTGTGATGCTTCCCAAAGGGCATTCAGCCTGATGATCTGACATAAATACTGTTCAGTTCCCACTACTCCCATGAAAGACGTTCCTAAACTGGGGGTGCAACTACGCACATACCCTCTATAGGGATCACCCATTTAAGATATAGAATAGCTAACAAGTGACTCCTGTCACAATTGGGAAGCCTGAGTGGGAAAACTGATAACCTGTTCAAAGTTGTGCATGTTAATGTGTTCAAGCTGAGGCATTGAGATTCCCAGCAAAGCCTGAAGCTTGTCTGCCAACAGCACTGCAACACATTCTGCTAAAAATTGACAACAATACATTAACAGCTTCTGTCAAACTAAAGGGAAGCATGAAGAACAAAGATTTGACTGTACAGTAGAGTGTGGAGCAAGAAAGTCCCTCTTTAGCTTTGCTTACTAGTATCAACAGTCCTGCACCCCAGCCAGCTAACCAGCAGCCTCCCAATGAGAACACTCCTTTGAGAGGTACTGACCCATTGGTTGACTGTTGCATCAGGGCAAATCAGGGAGTTGTACATTGCCCTTCAGGCTCCACCGTACAACATCATGCTGGGTAATAAAATCATCAAGCCTAAACTGCAGCCTCACCCCAATCAAATCGCTACAATACTAGTCCTTTTATTTACATTAGAATTATATTCTTAGGTCAGTTGTCAGAGTGGTGCATTGGGAACTTCAGATGCACAGCCTCAGTGTCTCTTAATTTGCTTGTTGACTGTGGCTTAGGGATAAAAAAGGATATTCACACTCTTCATGTGGAAGCCCTTCATTGGTTAAATTACTGAGTGTTGCCCAGTAAGATGCAAGGTAAAACATGAAGAGAAGGAAATGGGTGCTACACCCGGGTGAAATCCTGGCCCCATTGTAGTCATTGGGCCAGCAATTACCTATATGTAAATTCACAACAGGAAGCACAGTCCTGTTTACAAAGTCCTCCTGGTTTTTTGTTAATGTTTCAAAATAATTGTCCCAGTGTTTGCTTTTTGTATAAGAAAGAATGCATCAAACAAATATTAGCAACTCGTTGCTCATGAGTAGCTCTATAATAAGGAACTAGCATATTTGGTGCAAGGGGAAATAAGATAAAATAAATGGATGCTAGAGTTAAACTAAATACAGTGATTATAGATGTTTGTTGAAATATATTTTCATATTTTATAATGTTCCTTTGCTATTTGCATGCACTGCAAGAAGACAGATGTTTGTGAATGGAGATAAAGACTTGGAAAGTTCAGTTGGTGAATCTTTCTGTTTGATGCAGGGACTTGGCCTGGGTTGTAGTTGTCTTTCCTCCATTGCTTTCGGGATTTAAAAAAGTGTGTGTAGTTAAAACTTTAAAAATTACATTACAGTTTCTGGAAATGTATGATTGAGTATGTCATGTAAATTCTTGGCATCTACATGTCTTCCAGTTTTAACAGAACAAGATAGTGCTGCAGCCCAACAGTATGTCCGTCAGGGATGCCCAACAGCACTCCGAGCTGAATTGTGGGCACTTATTCTGAATATTTCTAATCAGCCTGAGGTAAGAGGCAAAACAGGTTAAAACTAGATTAAAATACAAATGGCTATTGAAAAAAATATATATATATTTTTTCGCTGGTGATGTTTTGCCAATTTGTCTGCTGCTTGGTCAAAGACGTAAACATTTTAAAACTGCCATACTTATTTTCAGATGTTTAGATTTATAAGGTTATTTTGCCATATTATAATTATATTTATAGACTTAAATTGTGTGGGTGGGCGGGTGGTGGTGGGGGTTTAGCATGCCTGCAAAACAAAAGCATGCATGGGTACAATCATTCACACTTCCACCAAAACTGATTGTGTAACCATTCAGGGCAGAAGTACTGTGCAGTGAATAGATTGGCCTTGGTGAATGTGCACATGGGTTAAGTCCCAAAACTATAATATAATTGATTCTCCTTATTCATTATATAAAATTATGCTTGGGGGAGAAGAGAAAGTAAGGCAAGCATAGTGGAGAATCAGTCTATTTAGACAAGGTCGGTGGTGTATTATAGAAATTGGGAGTTCTAGGCCACAATCTGGTTTAATCCAGGTGGTGGGTATCAAATGTTTCTGTTTATAGGCTTTGTCCAATTTGAGATGTTGCAATCTTCTTCTCAGACTAGCAGGATGGGGTAGGGATGATGTATTTTAATCTGCATAACAGGTATGGGGTGAGACAGTTGATAACGAGAGAAGGAATTACAGAATGGTGTTAGGTATCTTGCATGAGTTCTGCATGCTGTAGCTGTGAAACAAAGTTAAGGTTTTAAACACAGAACTGAGGTTCAAAAAGAATTTTCAGTGTTTGTTTTTAGAATAGTCACAATGTAGACAAACACTTCCTACCTGATAATTAGCAAGCCTTGTGAAATTTAATCTTTGTGACCTTAACTATATAGATTAATTTAATTTATATATAACTATTAACTTAATATAGATTTTTATTTTACTTACGGGTTACCAAAACGTCTTTATTAATTCCCTCATTTGAATGCTAGCATGGACATTCTGGTCTTGTGGCAATCACTTTGTAAGACACAATATGACACAATTTGTTTTTTTTTTAAGTTTATATAATTCTAAATTAATATGTACATTTCATATATCATACATGTATGAATTTTTATTTTTTTTAAAAAAGGAGCTAACATGATGTGTACTGTCCTCTCATCCCTTTTCCTAACGTTATTTCCCATAGTATCCAGGGTGTGTCTTATTTAACTTGGGCCCTGAAACTAAGGCATACATATGCATGAGCTTAACTTTATGCCTCATGAATAGTCCCATTCAAGTCAATAGGGCTGTTCACATAAAGTTAACAATATGCATTAGTCTTTGCAGGATTGGAACCTTCTATTGTAAACTCCTTGGGACAGGAACCATGCATATCTATGGTGATATTCACAATTATTAATAATGTAATATTGTATTTTTGTATCTTTAAAGATATGCATTCGTATTGTTATAATTGAGGGACATTGATAACTGGCTGTTGGAAAATTACTTCATTTATGAGATCTTATACATTTCATTAACAATGGCTACCTTTTTATATTTTCAGGAACTGTAAAGTTTTACATTGGCAGAAAACCTTAGGAACATTAATGTTAAGAAAAACAGTCTTGACAAATGGACTATCCTAAATCCAACTACAGATGTTTGATTTAGTGATAGAAACACTTAATACAGAAGTTCTTCTTCATGAACTTCATGAAGAAATAGTTCAGGGATTTGTTTATAATGAATAACAGATTAAATTCCCTTTAGATAAATAAGCCTTGCTAAAGTAATAATAAAAATATTATACAAGATATTTGTGATGCTTAATGCTAAATTTAAGTTCTTCTAAATTATTCTGACAGCTGAAATCTCAGAGGTTTCTCTCTTTATGACAGTGAACAGATTAGAAATACGAATTCATTTTGTTGGCTTCATTGCACATCTGTCTACATTCTCTTGAGCACTTTATATTTTAAAGGTATATTTGTCTTAATATACAAAGTAAAATAACTGAATTAAAAACAAAAATTTCTATTTTGATAAATGAAAGGCAAGACATTAATAAAAAAAGGAATAGTAAAATATTTCATATTTTAGTATTCGAATTTAACATAATACTTTGAAAACTGACTCTTTAGAAAACAAGTTCCAACCCAATTAAAAGAATTCTCAAATACTTCTCTTTAAATAAAATAATAAACTATTTCAGGTCCTTATAACTTATGAAAGCCACATTAGTATTTTCCTTGACAAATTGTCATTGTTTATTTGATTATTAATATTATTATCTGTTTATAGGAGCATCTACAAAGTGCTAGGTGGATTCTGAAAGGGATGGCCCTTGCCCTGAGGCACTCAATCTAATGATAGATAAACTAGGAGACAAAGTTTAGGGAACAGGAAACAATAGATAATAGGTATACAAGATAATCTGATTCACCATGCAATTGAAGTTGGTCTTTAAGAGATACTTAAAATTAGAGAGGGTTGGAGACTTGTGGATGAGCTAATGGATGTCATACCATGCATGCATATGGTGCTGAGTTGAAGGCACTGTGGTGGAGATGCAAGAAGCTAACAAATGGCTGACTGTGGCTGGGAACACTGGTGTAGCTGTGGATAGGAAGAGAGTGGTAACCTTGAAATAGGAGGATAAGTAGGGAGGCATAAAGTTATGCAGATCTTTGAAGGTGTAGACGGGAATCTTAAATTTGTTGGATTAACAGATTGGGAGATGGAACTGAAATCATCAAATCAATTAGCAAAGCAAATTACTTTAGTCTTAGTCTTACTACTTCTGATGCTAAATAGTGTGCATTCCAGATCATGGTTTTTCTAGTGAAGTAAACTTAAAACTACTAATTTATGACTAAATAAATTAGCTTTCTGGAGGTTTATTGTCTTTTTTGTTGAATATATAATAAGCATTTTTGTATCCTAACGTGATGGCTGCCATCTTGACTAGTGCACCCTGAGAGCTGAAAGCATGGTTAAATACAATTTGAGCTTTAACAGCCAGGCTCTCAAACAGACACTTGTAACAGACCCATATCTGTGGATTGGTCACAAAGAGTGACACACAACACACACTGACCAGTGTGTTAAAACAGTACAGTGTTCTGAAGTGCATATCATAAACTGAAATATTAATCAGATGCAATCTTTAATAAACACAGACTTAATGGTATAATGACCTGTGGGAATCGAAGATTCTTTATACCTTTATTACTGTAAAAAAAATATGACTGCCCATTGGCATATATTGTGCAAAGGTAAAATAAAGTGTTTAGTAAAACTGTGCAGTTTTCAAATAGCAGATCACAAAGAATATCTGTAAATTTGGTATGTGATGGTTTATCCAGCACTACTTTCTCTTCCTCTGCTTGTTCATTACATAACACTGATTTATATGGCTGCAGTAATTTTTCCTCTGTAATGCATGTCATTGGGAGTTTACACTTTTCTAGATTTACAAATTTACAACTGTCTGTATAAGCTTATAAATCTAATATAGGAGAGTAAATTTCCCTTGTTAGAAGTTGAAAGGGATTGGAGGAGGAATTGGGTGGTGTGTGTGGGAGCATTAAGATATGATAGTTTAAAAGATTGTGTTCAATAAAGCACAGGTAAAAAAACCAATCTACAGTGTCATACACAAAGACTCAAGCAGTGTGCTTACGTGATGGCACAGAGTAATGAACTGTTGGCTCTATGCTGCAGAGTTATTTAGGAATATATAAGTACACTGTCTGGCAATGAATTGCTTATTAGTCTTTTATGTTGAGTTGTACAGGAAATTACACAACCCCCACCCAATGTTAAAAGAATATTATTAAGGTGGCAAAGCTTCCAATCCTGCTGGTGACCCAGGGGAGTCTCAGTATGATGGTAGGTTATGGAATCTCTGGGATTTGTTTCAGTTTGCTTTTTTAGAAACCTAGAAAACTGCACTCACACAAACTCTATGTTAAAAAGAACATTATTCAGGTTGCAAAGTCAAAAGTGCTCTCAAAAGTTTGGAAATGTCAGAAGTCATGTTTCCTGTGTAGCCTTAATTTGGCTTCCTTATGTGTTTGCATTATGATACAGTCTTTAATTTACATGAGCAAACACTGTTTTCTCTTCACTGTACAATGCATTATTTACTGCACATGACTGAAACTCTGAACTGAACACATAATTACTGATATTCTCCTGGGCTTTTTCTGTGGTGCTTATGACTATAGTATCTTCACAAGAACTATGTTCTTCACAAACATTAATGGATTTATTTTCACAAAACCAACCCCTTTTTATCTCCTTTTTACAAATTGGGAACTGAGACACAGAAAGATTAAGGCCCAAAGGATCTACTAATTTTGGATGCCCAATTTGAAATACCAAGGACTTGATTTTTCAGAGACTTAAGCATTATGTAGACCATTTTATATTCAAAATGGAGCTCCCGTTGACTTTAGTTTAGCTGAAAGTGCTCAGAATTTTGCATGTTAAGCCCCAGGATCTCAAGCCAAGCATCCACAAAATGAGGAATGCAAAATCAATGACTATCAATGAGAAGTTTGGTTTACGTGACTAGACTAGCATCATGCAGCAACTCTGTGTAGAAGCAGGGGTAGAATCTTCTTCTCTGGGGCAGCATTCAAATGCCTTAACCATGAGATCCTCCCTTTGTTTTCCTGCAATCCTCTGCCTTATTCACGATATATCTTCGAACTTCTGCAACAAATGAAGCAGACTGTATCATAATGAAGATGCAGAGCCAAATTTAAGATGCACGAGGAACCTCAGTTCTACATTTCCTAACTTTTGACAGCTTGACTTTGCAATCTTAATGTTCTTTTAATGTAGTCTGGTATGTGCAGTTTCCTAGGTTTTTAAGAAAGCAAACTGAAAAAGCAGAACTTCAGTCATGTGGCATCATATTGACATCCACATGCATCATCAGCAAGGTTGAAACTGTTACTAACTTCCCTCATATAGACCTCTGCCCCTTAAACTAACAGAGTAACTGATAGCAGTAGTGTTGTCGTGTTCTGTGGACCATTGCAAGAGAGGGCTGGAATACTGTACCCCAATGGTTTTTACAGATATTAGCTGACAGCAGAGGGAGGAATGGTGAGACTCCAGAATCTTGCATCCATTCCAGGTTCTGGAGAGGAGTGGGTTCTAGTGAGGAATATGCTATAGATTTTTTTTGCCCATCCTTTTATAATAATTAATACACAGCTCTTATACATTGTTGATCAGTGGCACCAAAGTAACTTCTTTCCTGTTCTGTCTTTGTCCCATTCCTATTTCTTTCCCACCCCAGCTCCTTGTGCAAGTCCCATTCTCCTCACTTAGCCAATCTTATTCTCCATTCCTCATACATCTCATTCCAGTCCCAGCCTTATTACCCAGCAAATTCTCACCTCAGACTCTCCCCCCACCCCAGTCCCAGTTTCCTTGCACAGCTCGTCCCAGCTTCTTTTCTCAAGTGTTTTTGCCCAGCCAATCCCAGTACCCACCTTCTTGACTCCTCGTCTGATCTGACTCTCTTCCTCACCATGGACTGCAGTCGCCCATAGCCACTGCTCACTGTCCTCAATGGCTCCCCGTCTAAATGCTTCTCCTGAGGCTCTTTGTCCAGTCTCAGTTTGTCTCCCCATCTCTTCCCTCCCAATTCCTTGTCCCAGTCTTCTGGCGTAGTGGGACCATGTACTTCCATTTCTCTTCCTCAGCACCCAGCACTAGTCTCCTTGTCCAGCCTGTCCCAGTCTGTGGTCCTGCTCCCAGTTTCCTTCCCAACTTTCAGTTTCCTCCTTCTTGTCCCCCCACCAGCCTTCAGTCTCAGTTTCCATACATCCCAGGTTCTTTGTCCCAATCTACTCTTCCTGCCCCCTACCATATCTCAGATGCTTGTTCCCTGCTTTCAACTCAGATGCCTGGGACTGGCCTGCAGCAGCCCAGAGCTGCAATTGCAGGGAAAGTTCTGCTCATTTTCAGGCTGGAGCATGCTTAGTGCCAACAGTCCTCATGGTATTTTATTGGCTAAAATATAAGAGAGCCTCAACTGAGCATGTCTGGATTGTGTGTTTTGTTTTTGTTATTTCAGATGCCTATGAGTTTGCCAAATTTGGTGCACTTTGGTGATACAAATGCCACCACTGTTCCAAATTCCAGGTTCCTGCTCCAAAGCATGGAAGAAATAGAGCCTTTCAAGGAAAAGGTTGCCAAAAAATTTTAACATGTGGAAAACGACATATTTTACCCTAGCCTCATTCTCTGTGGCACCATTTTGGGTGAAATTTTCAAAAGAATTCAGTCAGAGGCACCAGCCTAGCACTGAGAACTTCAGTCCAAACAGTTAAATCTGGCAGAGTTGTAAGCAACTGAAAACAGGGTCTTGAAATGGGAAGTGTAGGGCAACCCTAATAACAGGCAGTGCTTCCAGCCCTGTTTGTAGTATATATATTTTACTTCTCCATTTCATTAAGTCTGAATCAACTTTATTACAAATACGTCTGACACTGGAATTGTCAGCAGAATGTTGTTGTACATCTTGATGAACTATATCAGGAAGTTCATACATACACACCTTGTGGCTGTACTGCAAGTCTTATAGTAGTGTAGAAAATGATAGTGCTCATTGTGTTCTTTGGCATAAATAAGTGTACAAAAGAAAATATAACTATTAGATTTGTTGTTTGCACAGTTCAACCAGCATTTTGCTTCTGTGAGAACTGTACTTCTGTTTCCTTTGCTTCATAGTTCCGGAATAGCAAGTTGCTAATTGTTCCATAAGAAGAATCATTCTAAAGTGGACTAATGGACCACTGAATGCTTCTCAGTTCTTTTCCTGTAATGTACTAATCCAGGAAGTAGTTGAAATCTGTTTCAGAGTGGCAACTAGTTACAATTTAGACTTTTCAGTGTGAATAGTCTTTAAAATTGTCATAAAAGGAAAGGTGAAAGAAATAGCAGTAGATGTTTAAAATGACTAAAGTCCTTTGTAAGTCTGCCAATGCCTTTAAAAGTTTATGTAGAAGATGTGGGGCCTGGTTCTGCTTTTCTTTATGCCAGTGGGAGATTTGCCATTGACTTCAGTGAGAACACGACTTTTATTTTGAAAAAGGATGAGGGGACACTGTTACAAACAGATTCTGGGAAGTTACTCAGTGTCTAAGACCAGGTCTACATTATGATGTTTCGTCTGCATAGTTATGTGGATTAGAGATGTGAAAAAACATACCCTAACCAACATAGCTAAGTGGGCAAAATCCCCTGTGTAGATGCAGTGTACAATGGCAGAAGTCTTTTGCCAGTGTAGTTAACATTCCCGGATGGAGTTAACATCCACATTCCTGAAGGATAAGCTATAGAAGCCAAAGAGCTCAGAAAGGTGGCTTAACTATAACAGCAAGAGAACTCCTTTTTCCGGTATGTGCCGCGGTTCCTCCATGGTTCTGTGCCAATATAGCTGTACCTGATTAGTACTGGAAATGCCTTTGTTATGTAGACTAGCTATAAGAGTATGTTTACACTGCAATTAAACACGCACAGTTGGTCCCTGCAAGGAGCGAGGGTCCCAGAGCCTGGACTACAGCCTGAGCCCAAACATCTATCCCCCACAATTAAGCAGCCCCATAACCCAAGCCCTATGAGCCTGAGTCAGCTGACATAGACCAGCCACAGTGGTAATTGCCCAGTTTAATTGCAGCGTAGACATAATCTACATGGGAAACAGTGAGATCAGTAAGCAAAGAGAAGGAACTATGTAAGATCTTGCCAGGCACTTAAAGTATTGGGGAATAAGGAATCTAACCACTATAGTAGGTAAAAAGTACATGCCCTACTGCACTGTGAGAAGTCAAAGGAATAAATCAGTAAAACACTGGCCCATGACATCGCAGCCTACAGCACAAAAGCTCTACCTGCTGCGAGTCTTAGTGAAGTTTCAGATTCAATCACATTACAGTTAGTAACAGATAAGCCTGCAAGTGATATCAGAAGAACTTACTGACTTTATTTTGTATCTCAGACTTGCAGAAGAGAGAAATCATGATCAATGACGAATCAGAAATACCATTCCTAGAGTGAATAGGATCATTCTAGAACAGGAGGAAAAATATAAAATATATAATTGATTGCAAACACTCATAGTTGAAATCCTTCAATGAGTCAATTTTTGCATTTATATCCTAAGGAATATATTTTATTCCCAGTGTTTAGAACAACTAATTTTGTACTAGAAAACTGCTAACAACGTTGTCCAAAGAACTTTGTCTAGATATGATGCCTCTGAACACAAGGAAAGAAATTCTCACATTTGATATATTTGACCTTTAACGCAAGGAACAATTTGAAGAAGCCTTGCAGAGATTTTTCTCCTACTCTTCCCTCTCCTTCACCTTGTCCCCCAAACCTGCTTCTGTGAGTTTTTCAGTGGAAAGAGGCAGTCAGTCCCATGGTCTTTATTGTAGATAATTCAGCTGTTAAAATGATATTTACCTTTATTGAAATACTGTCTTCCTATTCTGTCTTCTTTGTGTTTCACTTTAACAGAGGTTTATCAGACTGTTTATATGAGCTCTTAAAAATAAAGTAATTATTAGTATTCTTGTGGCTGCATCATACGGTCCAGAATGTGTAAATTGTCTAGGTTGAAAACTAAGTTATTTTATTATTGTAAAGTTCTTGGAGATTCTTTAATTGAAGGTGTTCTAGAAAAGTTAATTAGGGGGAAAATTGGGTAAAGTAATAGTTTTACATGATTTTGCTTCACACTGAGAAGATTGGAGCTATGCTTTGTTTCTTAATTTAGAGGTCTAATTTTGTTTTAATTTAATTGTTTTTAAAACCCATAATGTTGATTTTTAATTTAATCTCCAGTGTTTTAATAGTGAGCATGCCTGGTTCTGGACCAGATAATGTCTAATACAATTTTTCATTAGAGTATCTGTTTCTTTCCTCAAAGGATGTTTAAAATCCTCTTTTGTATATTATGTCTGAAACATGGTTAAAATTAATTATATTCTGGAAAGAAAGATGATAATTTTAACAATCACAAAAGGCTGTGATTTTATTTAAATTGGCGTTATTGATTTCTTCACACTTAAAAAAAATAAAAACAAACATTACAAAATTGTTTTAAAGCTATTTGTTATGTTTAAGATTAAGGAGTTAGTTTAAGTGAAACTTCCATTTAGATTATTTTGTATTCAAAGCTTTCTGTAGCATGGACTGATTAGCTACCCATGAAGGTTTCTTAATGTCTATTCAAAACTGTAATTTATTCAGAACTGCAGTTTGCTGTGCTTAATTAATAATACAAGCTGGCTTTGAGTCCAGAGATAGGAAGCTAATACACATTTTAATTAAAAGTAAACCATTAACATTCTAATCATGATGCAATATAATGCCATAAAGAAAGTTTAAAAACTTAAAACTGTGATATACTACTCATGTTGTCTATTAAATTCAGGCGTAAATTACAAAGTTTTTTCTCTCTTGCATAAAGATATCTATCCTTTTGAGTAAATATCTATCCTTTTGAGTAAAATGTCTGTTTACACCATCATATCGCCTTATTGTACATATGAATGAAATAATAATAATGAAAATGTAACATTGTTTTGACTATGAAGTTGAATAGAAAATTTGTTTTTAAATTATTACTTTTTTAGCTACAGTTTTATAATATTTTAATAAAAATAATTATAATAAAGTTGCTGATGTGGGAGAAAACCCCAAACCAGTTGCTTAAAATAAGAAAATATAAAATCATTACAAGAACTAGATGAGGAGTTTCCAATCTGTGGCCTGGAGCCACTTATGATCCTAGAGTGTGATTGTGTTCAGAAGAAAATTTGTTTTTGATTATGAGTTGAAAATGTGCTCTGCATGCATTGTAGCAAAGGATGGCCTTTTCCAGAAGTCAATATTTAAATATAAATCCAACTCCCAGTGTCTGAATAGTTGTTTTTACCTCTGTTTTTCTAATTGGATATTACAGGGTTTCTGCATATTTTACAACTGGTTTATTTATATATTCTAAATTATCTAGTTCTTGTTCAGTAAATAATCTGTGGCCATATGTTTCTCTTTTACTGCTTTTGATTGGATTTAATTTTGTTTAAATGTTCGGCTATCATTTGTGGATTAATATATGTTGTGCATGATCTTAAAATTATACAATGGAAAAAGCTGACAATGTTCCTTAAAGCACCATACAGAAGGACCATAATATTTATATTTCACAAAATATTAAATTTCATATACAATTTTAAAAAATAGAACACGTTAAGAAAATCCCATTGTTCATCGTATTCTTTTTCCTTATTTGTATGTTGCTCAGAAATAGTTACAGTGACCACCTACGGAACGTTGCTAGCTGTCATGACATTTGAATGCCAAGTCATTAATTTTATGCTTCCAACTGTGGCATCTGTCATCTTGACATGATCCATATAAGCTGTTTTTGGCTCTAAAATTGCTTCTAAAAGTTTCACTTGGCTCGAGTCTAGTTTCACCTAGATTTAATTTTAAATTTGTTTGTGAAGACTCTATGGAATGTTATGTGTCTGCATATATTTTTTCTGAAGAGCTAAGTGATGTGCTTAGTTATGGAAAAAGTGATAGTTGCCTTTCAGCGTGCTGTCTCAGAAATGTTTCACTGGCTCTTTGGCCTCATATATCCTTAGAACTGCTCTCTTGCAGTTTGCTCTTTATTGTGAAAGAAAACTAAGTGCACTCTCTCTCTCTCTCTCTCTCTCTCTCCCCCCTCTACAGAAAGCAGAAAAAAAATATTATAGTCCACTGCTGCACAACATATTTCTTTTAAATAATTAGATATTTAATAATCTCTGCTTCCTTAGTTTCCTAAATGCTTGTTTATGATTTTATTACACGGATTTATAGACCATCCATTATGGTGGTAACTGGACACATCTTGCCTGGTTAAAGTTGAGTCATTAACTTTCTCTGCAAAGTAGCAAAATACCATGTTCTCCTGCTGCCTTCAGTGTTTAGCCAGAGAATTATATGGTCAATCAACAAAGTTCCTTGAAAAAGCAATTGTTAACAGATAAATGCATCTTGCAGCTATTTCACATTTAAGAATGTTTCTGGTGGAAGCAAATTTCAGTGATATGGGGCTCATACTAAGGTTACCTCACCGTAAGCTCTCACAGGCTGCATCCTTCAGTGTGCCCCATTACTGAAGTTTTCCTCTTTTACTGCCTATCAAAAATACTCCAGAGTTTCATAACAGAGATGCAATGCCATAAGATCATCTGCAGTGTAAACTCTTGTGACAGGTACCTGTCTTTTAGTGTTTTCTGCGAAGCACATTTGTGAGTATCATGCAATAAAATAATGGATAATAATGGGTGTGTAAAACCACACTAATTTACACAGACCAAGAAACCATATGTGAAGTGTGAGTGACTGTGTGCCTGTGTGTATATGAGATGGGATGGCCAGTCAAGGAATACGGTCCATCCTTGTTGATTCTGCCTGATAAAAGTATGATGATTGTGATGAAAGAGGAGCTACTCTGTAATAATTTATTCATACTGTATATGACCTGGTTATTGGGATGTTTACTGTATAAATATTTTGGTTTAGTTTAATAGGGGGCTTGTAATAAAAACAAGCAGGAAGTGAAACAGTAGCTCAAGGTAAGCCACCTTCTTAAACACTTACAGGTTATTAAGAGACAAAGCCCAAAGTGTTAGCTTTGAAGATTCCACCTCCTGTCTTCAGCAATCTTACAGAATTAATTTTGACAAGCAAGGTCAAAACCTGGGAACTGACAAGAGCAAAGGAGCTCTGGGGTTATTAAAAGGGACTGTCTCTCAGATGGCTGGTCAAACAGTTATTCAGGGGAAGAAGGCTGTCAGACAGACGCTTACTAGGAATGTCTGACAAAGTTAGGCCTGCCTGGCTTATCAACGGTATGGTAGGACTTTAGGTAAGATAAACATGCTTGTAGGCTGTTGTTTCAAAATCCTTTTTTCTCTTGTGCTTTGTCCTAGTGTTAGCATAAACGATACATACGCCACTGGTTACAGACTCCCAAAGGGAAGAACCACAGGTGCCAAACCCAGGTGAACCTACTGGGTAGGCACTGTTGATATACAGGCTACTTTAGCTGACAGTCTAGTCCAAGAGTGAGAGAATTGAGAAATTTCATTCCAGTAGAGGTAAAAAACACAAGACCTGACACTTGAGGGGTGTGCATTGGAGAGAGAGAAAGGAATAGAGGTGCAGCTAGCTGTGTAACCATAACAGCGATTTGCAGGGTTTATTGCAATTTTTTGTTGCTGCTGGTTCTCCTCCCCTAGCTCCTTTTCACTGCAAACTATCTAGACAGTGCTCCATCACTTCTGATGAAGATGAAATTGCTATAAAGGCAGCCTGGGTTGGTCACTGGAGTATAGTAGGGAACTCCTTTAGAAAAACTGCTAAACTCTTTTCTTCAGGGGTTATCTAAGAAAGTCACTATTGTCTGTGTTCTCCCATAGCTGTGGTATAAGTTGCAAGAGCAAATTCAGTTGCTGAGCAACCGGCTCTGAAGCTCTGCTGTGTTGCTGAGGAGCAATCCCTAATGTCATCTCTGCATCTTCCCTTTTTTATAAATTAAACCTAAAAGAGGGAGAATGGGATGGAGTTGGTGTTAGAAAATGCCCAAAACAACAGTGTAGCCACAAATGATGGCTACTTTCCAGCTAACCTCTTCCTCTTAAAATCTGGCCCAGCTGAATGTGTTCACAGGTGGCACTTCTGAAAAGAAAAGAGAAAAGGGGGGACAGTGGCCTTTCTAAAATATCACTCTTCTGAAGCCAACTGTCAGTTCTCTCTCCTCTTCTGCACCAGGATTGCTGTGTGGGACACTTGTGAGATGGCCTGCCTGAAGGAGCAGCAATGGGAATTTGATGTGACCCCTGTTTCAAGACACTGTATTGTGCTGGAATGGTGTTTGTGACAGTGACTTATCACTGACCAAATATTCAAGCTCCCTGTCACATATTGACCAATCCAATACAGCAACAACTTTGCAAGTTGGGTAACCACAGATAAACAGCAAATGAATTACGATGTGTGAATTTTTGGGTTTTCAGGCTCCTGAAATACAAATTAGTGAGGTTCTGCTAAATTGTCTAATTGAATTTCTGTGCTGGAGACAATCACTTACAATGTAGGCTTCTTTGAGGAGAAACACTACCTTATAGTACAATTTCCAGATGTTGGATTACACTGACAGCAGAAATGTTTAATTCTTTAGACAATCTTTGAACTTGGTAGATCAAAAGCTATGTGTAACACATTTAATTTGTTAAGAAAATGCAGTGATCCCTAACATCAGTGTTTTTAGGATAATGAAATATTAAAATGCTATGTTGCACAAAGTCATCAGAAATATCAGACATATCTATTAGCTCTGCTGCATTTCAAATAATTACATGGCATAGTTCTGATAAAGGTTTTCAGTCTTTCAGATGAGTTTCAGATATGCCAAAATTGCTATTTCGAAGTATAGTTAAATACACATACTTATATACACCACCTTCCAATTTAGGAGCTCAAACTCCCATACAAACAATAATAAATTAAGCCTCACAGACCTGAGATTGTTAGGTAAACAATATAATCCACATTTTATGTGTGGGAGCTAAAGCAGAAAAGTTGTGACTTGCTCGTGATTGCACAGTATGTTAATAGCAGACCTGTGAAGAAAACTTGTCTCTTGACTCCCATTCACGTGCTGTAATCTCTGGATCAACTACTGTGTTATGTTTATTATGTACATTATTACATATAACTGAGGAAGGATCAGTCTTTTGGTTAAAGCTGTAGATGAAGTTGGCAGATCTGGGTTCAGTCCTATCTCTGCCACAAACTTCTTGTGTGACCTTAATCTTTCCCCTTTCCATCTGGAAAATGGATAGAAAACTTCCTGTCTTCCACTCTGTGCTGATCTTGTCTATTTAGATTGCAGATCTAGATCTTTGGAGCATGATGGAGCTCTCACTGCTGTTAGGGTCTGTAGATATCTACTGGTACGTAGGTTTTTACCAACCACATCAGGTTGCTGTGAGAACACATTGTACATGCTTTGTAGATCCACATTTTAGAATTCTATGGGAACTTGATTTTTTTTTAAAGGGAAATTTTAACTTGAAATCAGCTTGAGTCCTTTTGCATATTTTAGTGGGTTTTAATCACATTTTAAAAATGTTTTTCATTTTGCTCTGTGACTCACCCAGATAAGAGAAACTGACTAACCAGCAAAAAACCCTAAGTCCTTTAAATAATTATTTACATGGTTAATTTGAAGTATGTGAATTGTCCAACTGATTTAAACAGTTCTTAGCACATGCATAAGTATTTGTAGGATTGAGGCCTGTAACAGGGTGTCTTACCACTTTCAGAGCCTGAGGCCATCCATCACTAGTTACTAAGGAAGCACACCTTAGCAGGGATCAGGTGATTCCCCTATAAAGAGTAGCAAGAAGCTGCAGAGAAGGGGGATGCTCAGGGAAACCAGAGTGGAATACAGAGGCTCCTGGTAGTGAGTAGGCTCCAAGAGGGATACCTGGGATTTGGCAGTGAGATTATAGATAGCAAAAGCCTAGAAGAATCTCTAAGAGAGTAAATGGATGGCCTTGAAGAGACTTTATTTTGAACTTTTTTTGATAAAACCAGTCCCCAAGGAGGGGTGGCATTGGGTGGAAAGAAAGCAGACTCCATGAGAATAAGAAAAATCTGCAGCCAGGTAGGGCTGAGAATAATTTACCAAGGCAGGAAAGAACTGCAAAGAGCAGACTTGTGGGAAAAGAGAAGCCCCAGGACTGGGTTTTGTTTTCTCTTTTTATGTCACTAAATTAGATGCTGGGAGATGAGGCATTATTGAACAAAAAAGCCTTTGTGGAGTTTATTTGAGAAGTCCGTTTAAGGGGAAACTGAGGCAGGCTGAACATAGCGCAACCTGAGGCCACAAAGGGACGTGTAATGAGGTGTCCCATTGACAGAGACTGTCTCCCTATACAAGGGGAAACAGTGAAAAAGACAACCTGCTTTCAAATGCACAAAGTAAATTGAAAAGATAGGGATTTTTTTCTTAAATCCTTCTGTTTTATGGTAAGTGTAGTTAATTGTTTGTAATAGCAGTAACAAAAAATTCAGACAGTGATTTTTAATTTGCCAGTGTTCCTTAATTAGACTATAGCCTCTGCCTCAAAACAGTGGCTTTAAAAACAAATATTAAAACTTTTGTCCAAAGCTTTTTTAAAATAAATCACAATTAATACATATCCTGAATTATTTACATTTTGTGAACATTTCATGTCTGAACTTGTTTAAAGGAAATATTTAACAAAGTTCTGATTTATTACCCTTATTTACCCTTTATTGGAAAGAAAAATGAAAATATATTTTCCCCTGAGCCATTGTCAGTGAACATGAAATGGGCACGTCTTTTTTCTAGTTTCAGAGGTTACTAATTCTAATTGGTTCCTCAGTTTATAGAATTGATTTAGTTGAGCATAGTATTCTCTACATCCCCATCCCGCATGTTAATAATCATATGAAAAGAATAACCACCATCTCCCACAACCTTTATACTTTCTTCCATGCTGCCCTTTACAAATGCTATTCCCAAACTTACCCGTAAAGCTACTATCCATTCTCTTTTCAAATCCCTCTCTTGAAAGAACCACTTCTGCTGCAGCACTTACAAGAAAGCAGCCAGCTAATATTGTGTTGCACCTTTATCATTCAGGCTGTTTGAGTGTATCCTCTGGAGTCCCACTGAAGTTAGAAGGGTTCTGTGGAAGGGAAGGGGCTGAGAGCGGCTGGATTTTTTTAAAAATCCATGTAAAACAGTGTAAATCCATAGTATTCATTTGGCAGAGGTAAGTTTTAAGGAGGGAATTGAAAGAGGAAAAAGTGGCTTTGAGGATTTTTGAAGGGTGCTCCTTCCAATCATAGGTGACACCATGGACAAAAGCAGAGGAGTGATTCCTTATTGGATACTTCTTACTTTGGTTCACCCCAGTGTATTCTCCACAGACATTTAGGGAGCAACCAGGTGATTTAAGATGAATATGGAAAAGTTTGAGCTTTTCCTCAGTGTACTCCTTCTCTGATCTCCTTTTGACATTTCTACCATTTAGACTGGCTTTTTGTGGGTTAATTATTTAGATATTCATATAGTATCCAAATGCCTGACTGACCTAGTTCTAATTACATGCTAATATTAACATTACTGATTTTTAGACAAGATTTGACAGAACCCATAAATACAGAGGTGCATGAAAATAGAAGGAACTGGAGAAAAGAATCAGAACAGTTCTTTCAGAACTTTTGAGTCTATCTGCCTTTCGAGAGAGCAGAGGTTTGGAAGATTGAGATATTGCTATTTTGGCCAAACTCTTCCCCCTCCTTCTCAATTTTTTGTGTCCTCTAATGTACGACTAAGCAAAAATATTGTATTATGTGGATCCTCATGCATCTACCCACATTCTTCTTGTTTTATGGAAAAAGTTAGGATGAACAATGTTATGTGTATCTTGACAATAGGGGGAAGGCTATTTCAAATGGTATTTACAGGTGATATGGATCGTTTATTATAATTTTCCTTCCTTTCAGTACTATGCCCTTGTATGTAGCTATCAGTATTTATTTTACTAATATAAGTATAAATCACGGCTTTATCTCAGACTGAAGAATGATTAATAATATTTATCTCATTCTAGGACATTTTGTACTACGAACAGCTTAAGTCCAATGTGATTCAGCATGACCTTTTAGTGGACAGCCTGATTTACAAAGTGAGTAATTCATTAAATAGTGAGTATTTACTGATCAAAGCAATAATTCTCTATATAAAGAAAACACAAATGTTCTGGTCATATGGAGCTAGGGAATAAAGCTTGCTCTTCATTGAGTGTCCTCTACATATTCCCACTCATGGGATATGCTGGATGGTGGAAACTTTTCATAACTGTGCCCTTTGCAGTGTTCCCACCCTCCCTAAGTGTTTCTGAACTTTTTTGAGGGTAGGACTATGAAGGGGGCATGGTGCTCCCTTCTGCCTTATTTCCTTCCAGCCACAGTGGCAGGCAAGTGTGAATCTCCCCAGGTGCATTTAATCCAGATCCTTTTTTCTGTAAGATTTAGTTTTACTTAGTCTAGTCTAGCTTTAGTGTTAGTATTAGTTATGGGATATATTTAGTTAGTAGTTAGCTCTTTGATTCTGACTTCCAGTTCCATTGTGGATCCAAAGTTGAAATGACTAGGTTTTAAATGGTGTGTGCTGTATTCTATGGTCTTTCTGGTGTCAGATGCTCGCACCAGAGGTCTAGATGGCATGCCTGGATGAAGGCCACTCTCTTCAAGATGCTCGATCTGCAGCACCTCTACCCTGTGAACATGTAAGGAGCAGCAGAATAGGCTACAAGCTTTATTGTTATAAGAAGCACTAGCTGCGAAGTCTGTCTGCTCCAACTCTACTAAAGAATCCAGGCTTAAGGACAGTAAACTAATATTTCCAAAACCTTACAGACCCTGCAGTGCAAAAGGCACTGCTCCCTGAGCTGGGCTCTGGTTCCACAACCATTGCATTATTGGTATCCAAATATTGGAACCAGCTTTGAAGCACTTACAACCTTGATTGGTGTTAGTCTCTGACATGAGAACCAAACCACATGAGAGTTCATCAGATCCAGCAACGTTGGTTCCATGAAAGAAAATATCAAAGACTAAGCATGCTCCAAAGGCTGAAACAAAGCCACATGTTGGGAATTCCTCCGATCTCTCTGGGCAAGATCAGAGCCTAACCGTTTTGAAGCCAAAGAGAACAAATGATCCATAATATGGAAAACTTTTCCCAAAAGATCCCTTCCCAGTTCAGAGGGTTTCAGCAGATCTGAAAACACCTCCGTAACTGTTCTTGCCAGTACATCTGGTTCCTGTAGTCATGGTTGTGGCTCAGGTGCACAGATCCGCAGTTTGAGAATTGCACAGATCTGAATGATTCATCTCTTACGGGAGAGAAGAAGAAAGTTGTCCTCCTTCATGAGATGAGAGAAAAGATAGGAGGGTCTGTTTTGGTATTCCCTGGCCACTTCCCTTTAGACATGATAGATATAATCTATGTAGTTCATCTTGTCCTATGGAATGTTGCCATAGTTGGGTTAATGGCAGGATTGGCAAGTGCCGCCTTGCGCTGCATGGTCACATTGCCCATTACTTAGGCATCACAGAGATCTTCAGCCTTATCATTGTAGGCATTCATCTCAGGCTAGCAATTAGTAAAAGGCTCGCATCTCAGATCCAAGACGCTTAGATCCAGTTTTTGTATCTACTTACAGAGAGCACTCTCCCACTACCTGAAGAAGAGGAGCCTGTAGTTCAAATGAAATATCAGCAGTTATATACAGAGCTTGAGAATGATTCTTCTCCTGATAAGAATGTTGATGTGGCCACAGTCCCTTCACCTTTGGAGGATTTGCAATTTAAATATCTCATGGGTAGAATGTTTACAAAATTAACACTCGTGTAAGTTGCTTTAGAGGAGAAGTCTCATCTAGTTTTTGATATTTTCAGTTCTAACTCGGAGTAAAGTATGTCTTCCAGTTTTAGATGCGACTGTCCTGCCTGACCCCCTTGGGTATGTACTTGGGAAGTTAGCACAAACCGCTGCGCTTCCACCACAACTGTTCTGTTATTTTTAGTATGCTAGGTTGGGCAGAGCTAGTGCATATCTGTCTATCCAGGGTGCGAAGCTCCCTCCTAGCTGCTGTATACACATACCCTGTGTTCAGAGTGTTGTCTTTCCTGAAGGAAATTCTTTCAATTTCATCATGGTGGACACTCCAGGAGAATGTTCAGAAAGGGGTATCTGTGACGGAGTCCCCAGCAACAGTGCTCTTGAACCCCTTGGGATGCAACCAGTCAGGACTCTAATGCTTCGGAGTCTGCCACCTCAGGTCTCCACACACCAGTGTAGCTGCCTCCTGACTTTGGCCTTGCAGCATTCAGCACCCCTGCTCTGCCTGAGCTGCTCCTGTGACCCCCCTTTCTGGGACTCTGGGGAGCCCTACATGCCCTCAAAGGGCCATGCACCCCTCCTTGCAGTCCGAAGCGATTCACAGCCAAGGTGGAAGTCAGAAGGATTTATTATTTCTCAGGATTGGAGTATAGAAAGACCTTGCTAGCAGCTTAATTAGGAGTTCCACCAGCGACCACCTGGAGAGCCCCATTCTCGGGGCTCCCCACTG
>ML675624.1:58645163-58713615 GCA_007922155.1 Mesoclemmys tuberculata | reverse complement strand
AACCCCAAGACTATCTCCACTTCATCACAATGTCATTCAGTTTTCCCAACTGTATCATTGACAGTCATTTCGGGTGAGTCTAAGAGCAGATGAGAGCGCACCTTCGCAGTCTGTTAATATGAGACCATTGGAGTCATTGAGAAAAGAGATTATACATAATGCTCATCTCCAGTTTATCTGCCTGAGGTGACAACAAGAACCAGCTTGCTGTCAGGTTCGATTTATATGGATCCCTCAAATAAGGAGGGACAAAGATTGCTTTGCATACAACTTTGTTTTACTTACAATAATTTATACATCATCAATTACAATTTAAAAATCACCATTGATTCTTATTTAATACAACAATTTAGCTACTTAAAACACAGTCCAAATTACAACTATACAATTATATTTACAAAGCTAGCTTATACTATAGGGTTATACTTATACTATTATACTTACACTGCACCAGTGAGATTTGTCAGCAGCAAAGCAGCACTCCAATTCTACTAGTACAATTCCCGGGTTTACATCTGAGTGGAAAATACAGTCACACTCAGGTTACACAGCCACACGCTCTATGCTTAGGTTTGAGCGGCAAGCTGGGGAGAGACAGTAGGTAGATCACGCCTACATGTAGAGCTATTCTGGTGCCCTTCCAAGATATGGGACATCTCCAGTTTACTTCCTGTTTTTTGATCACCTATATTTCTCTTCCTCACAGCCATGTGCCCACTTTTTAGCCAATTATGAAGTTCCGAAGAGCAATGAGGTAATTGGGGACTGCACCCCGAAACAGCGAAACTGACAGAGTGAAACCCGATTTTATTTTTCTTAATTGTCCAGCTGTTGTTTGCTGCTGACAAAGAATCACCCATTGCAATACATGTCTAAACACTATTCAAATGCAGTTTACTGAGTTTCGAGTCACAGAGATTTTGCTACAATACATGAATGGATACTGTTCAAAGGAAGTTTCTCAGAGATTGATACTATTTAGATGAAGTTTACTGGGTTTGACATAACAGGTTTTCCAAAGGCTACATTCTGATTACATTGCCTTTAGTACTTAGCGCCTGCTGACTCCTCCCGGCGCTGGTAAGTTTCACAGAGATTTTGTTACAATAGGTGGCCGGCAGGGGGTTGATACAAAGCAGTTAGCATTTTACATTTCGGTCCAATGAGTTTATATTCCTATTAATTTAAAATGGAGTTGGGTCACTTTAATTATAAAATGAAACAATGTTACAACACTGCCCAGCTCTCAAAATTGTGTGTTTCACATCCAGAACCAAGTAACGCAAATTGTCACAGACAGCATAACAGCAATGTATTACCAGAACGAGCAGGGAGGAGCTAACTTATCTCTGCTGTTCAAGAAGGCAATCCAGCTATGGTCCTGGTGTATCCATGACAACATCTATCCAATTTCCCTAAACGTAGGAAGCAAGGACAGTGACACAATAGATCAGTGCTGTGATGCAGTTGCATGAATGGTCTATAAAGGATTCAGTAATTAAGGACATATTCAGTCTCTGGCAGTTTCTGGAGATAGATCTCTCTGCCATCAGACAGAATATAAAGTGTCCTTGTTTCTGCTCAGAATGGACAGAGACAGTCTGCTCATACTGGATGCTTTCCTTCTGAACTGGGGGATGGGCCTGTTGTATGCTTCTTCCCTTTCCTCTTGTACAAAGGGTCATAAAGATAAGGCATGATGAGGCCTGAATAATTCTAATAACTTCCACCTGGCTGAGACAACGGTGGTATTTGAATCTTCTTCATTTCTCTGAGGAGGCTTACAATTTTTCTGCTAGTGATGGCAGCAAAGATTGTTTTCACAAGAGGATGTGAAGGTTCATCTCCGAGATTCTCTTTCTCTGCATCTAGCTGCATGGGTTATAAGACTTCAATGGACCTTGAAAAATCCTAGCACTTTAGAAGGTTAATTCCAGGAAGCAATCAACCAGAAAATGTGGAGTTTAGGTGGTATAAATTCATGACCTGACAAGTGTGTAGATTCTGTGTGGGCATCAATTCAGTGTATTAATATTTACTGCATGTAAAGTCTCTATACCTGTCTCACAGTACATTTAACAGCAATAGCAGCCCATCATGTACCCAGAGATGATAAATCTGTCTTTGCACATGACACAGTTAAAATATTTATGAAAGATCTAGTTAATATGTACCCACCAGTGGAAGACCTAAATCCATCATAAGAAATTAATTTGGTCTTGACCCAGCTCATGAACCCTACTTTTGAACCCATGGTGGTTTGTTCTTTATTTCATTTGTCTATGTAAGCAGCTGTTATAGTAGCCGTTACATCAGCAAGGTGAGTGAGTGAGCTGCACGCTCTCATGGCTGACCTGACCATTCACTGGTTTTCACAAAGATAAAATTGTCCTTAGACCTCATCTAGAATCCTTCCAAAGGTGCTGTCTGGATTTCATATCAATCAATCAATTTGCTGGTTTCCTTTCCAAGACCTCATGCTTATAAAAATGAATGTAAACTACTTTAAAGTACTTGAGATGCTAAAAGAGTTCTAGTTCACTATCTGACTAGGAAGAGAAAGTTTCAGAAGTCTTTTAAATATTTTTATTTCCTATGCTGACAACTGTAAGGGTTGTACTATTATCTATGTGGGCTAGAAAGTATATAGAACAAGGATATACAGTTCCTCCTCCTGCAGAGGTTAGGGCACTGACATAGGGTGACTGGGCCCTTTTAAGGGATGTCAGGATCCAGTCTACCTGTGATTGGTTTCGTAAAGGCGAATGAGTCTGTCTCAGCCACTTGTCAATAGCTAGATGCCTAGGTAGCTGGTTAGCAGTTTATTAGCTAACAAACAGCTGAATTTGATAAAGAGCTACCAGTGCTCAGCTGGAGGAGGGGGCTTCTAGGAGGCTTGTAAAGAAGAGGAGCTCCCAGGGAACATCAATAGAATCCTCAGGAAAAGAAACTCTATGGAGGGACCTTCTAGATAGCTGCAGAAGGCTGAACTTGTGAGGAGCTGTGCGGAGAAGAGCTGCGGTTAGCATGAAAGCCCTGCAGAGGCCTTAACTATTGGGAAGGAATCAGGGTCCAGAGTGCCAAGTGAGTAAAGGGCTTGGATATGAGATTGCTAGACTCAGATGGGACTGAGAAACTCAGATGGAGTTTGCCTCCCTGCTAATAAGCCTGGGTGAAGGTCTTTCTTGTGTTTCTGCTGAAACTTTCTATTAATAAATCAGACCCTAAGAAGGTGGTGTGGGTTTTGGGGAGGCTGTTTGAT
Source organism: Mesoclemmys tuberculata (assembly GCA_007922155.1). NCBI lineage: Eukaryota > Metazoa > Chordata > Testudines > Chelidae > Mesoclemmys > Mesoclemmys tuberculata. The sequence continues at coordinate 58,710,353 of ML675624.1, read as the reverse complement.
GCAAAAAAGCCCCAGTGAATTTACTGACAACCCAGCCTGGGAAATTAAGGAAGGATGCACCATCACTGCTGCACCTGGACACAAGGGGCCACACAGGGATGGTACATATTTTTTATAGACACACTGGACTAGCACAGTGGCTACTTCTCTAGCATGTCCAGACAGGTTCTGATTGAAATAATATGTCATGCTGCTATTTTGAGGCTCTAGTCATACCTTTGCAAAACACTTTTTAGTAGATCCAGCATCTAGATCCGATGCTGAGTTCAGTAGGGCCATACTACAATTCTTATTCAGTTAGGACACTGAGTCACACCATCCAGTTATGAGGTGCTGCTCACAAAACTATCTCATGACTTGGAATGTGAAGAGGACACTTGAAGAAGAAATGGAGGTTGCGTACTTGTAACTGGAATTTTTCAAGAGGGCGTCTGTACATTCACACTCCCTGCCCACCTTCCCCTCTTCGTCAGAATCCTAATAAAATATTGACTCTGCAGTGGGCTTGAAGGAACTGAGGCAGGGGACACCATGTCCCCTTTTATAGTCTTGTCCTCAGAATATTCACAAACACTTGAGGAGAGAGGCAGGAACTGCAGTAGAGTGTGTGAGCCTCCTTACAGGCACTGCCATGGGATAGTTCCATAATCCAAGTGGCACCAGTCCAGTGCATCCCATCAGTGTGAATGTACAGAGTCCATCTGGAAGTATTCCAGTTAGAAGTAAGTAATCTCCAGTTAGCATGAATTATAATTTTAGATCCTAGTCTTGCAGTTCTTATTTCAAAATTCCCACAAGAATCCAGAGGACTTGTCTGGATACATTTTGCAGGATTGAGCCCTAAACTGCTGCTGTTTGAGGTGGGTAGTTAATGATGACGCAGTGGTGCTTTTTGTTTGGTTCTGGTCTGAATAAACACCAAGGGGGGAGCTTTTGGTCTCTGAGTTTTACTCCAGAAAACGGTTGTAATCAAGCTATTGTAATGTTTTTGTGTTGGAACTATATATGAAGTCTATCTAAGCTGATAAGTGAAGGGAAACTCATTAATGCTGAAACAATTTCCTTAACCACTATGCTAGGCCTAGATTCTTCAGGTAGCTCCCAAATGGAAAGGTTATCTTTCAGCTCCAAACTGCTCTAATTTTTAATTGTAGGATGTAAAGCTGACAGCAAGCAATGATGACTACTATTTTGTATTTGAGGATTATTTATATCAGGTAAGTAGTTCTGCTTTAGAAAAGATGAAAGTATACATTTATTGGATTGTAACGTCTTTGGGGCAGGAACTGTGTTTTTGTACATGTTTGAAATGCACCTAATGTAATGGGGCCCCCAACTGAGGGCCCTAGGTTCTATTGCAATGCAAATAATAACTTCACTTTGTGGATATAGGTTAGATAAAATAACCTATTTGTTATAGAAAGACCAGGGTCACTCACTCTCTGTGTAAATGCCTTTGACTTTCAGAAGTCCTTTGTATTATCAAATAGAATATTTCTGAATTTGAACAAGACTAGAAATTGAGCAAGATTCTTGGATGGAAGTGTATTGGAGGAGACAGACTTATTCAGATGCCCCCAAATTGGAAATGATTCTACATATTTGTTTTTTCAGTATAATAACGTATAAGGGATGAAGCCAAATGGTTCTTTATTTTTCCAGTAGTCATGTTAGTTTAAAAAATAAAGTTGACTAAGTCTTAAGGAAAATAATCAAAATCTTATATTAAAAATAAAGAGTGCTTGACAATGGCCTACTGTAACAGGTAATGAAGTAGTTAAATATTTTAATAATAAAAAAATAGTAATTTTAAATATAGTATTATGTGTGGATGCAGCCATGTTATTTCCCTCATTCCTAACATTATTTCTAGCAAATGGAAAGCTAGCTAATTTATATGGAATTATCAATATTACTTCACTTTAAACCTCTTTAAATGGAAGGAGATTACATTCATGAATTTCCTAATGTGTATTTGATTGCAGTGTCAACATAAATGTCATGGAGCAAACTTACCATTTTCACAGCACTTTCAGCTTAATTAGTCACAGCTGTTAGGGTGGGCTTATTTAATTTTGTTTTTTATAGCTACATGAAACTAAATGTGTGCCCTTTTTGAAGTTAGTGTGCCCTCCTATGTAAGTCTGTTCTTTCAGTGTGGAGGAAAAATTAACTAAGAAACTGTTCTTAGTGCTGCTTGTTTCCATATGTAGAATATATACACATTAAATATATTCATTCAAAAATATCTGTGTATGTATAATACTTTACGCATTCTTTTAAGTGTCCAGTTGAAATAATATCCCTAGTTCATTGCAGTTAAAAGTACAATTGCAGCTTTCAAATAAAAATATATCTGAATTAAAATGTGATTTATATTTTGAAAAGAGACTTCATAAAAATGACATCTTACATATCCATATTTATTCAGTTCAAATACTTCTGTGTATATTTTTCTCTGTTTAGGAGTCAGAAGATAATTTTTCTAATTGTCATTCCTAGCCTCTCAGCTTGGGAGGTGAAATCAAACTTTTCTTTTAGCTCAATAAATATGCTAACAGTTAGTAGTTATCTGACAATCATGAAGAAGAACGAATAATTTCTGTGTTGGCACGACGGTGATGACAGAAATAAAAGCTTGACTCTTTCAGTGCTAGGAAGCATGTTCACTCAGTGACGCAAAACAGCAGATATACTAAATCTGATGACATTTTTGCAAGTCATTTCTCAGTACATAATCACATTTGAAGGTTTTATTTTCATTTCAACATGTAAATCTTAACTGAGCTGTAAAGATGAATGTTATTGATTGTAGGAATTCAAAGAAACAAAAACATCAGAAAGTATTGGATTTTAGCCACATAATCCCCAGTGACTTCAACAAAAGTCACCAAGGCCCGGTCTACACTTACCTTTGTGATTCGGCGACAGTCGACGGGAGATACGCAAGTGATTTACATGTAAGAGATGCTTGTGTATCTCCAGTCAACTTTGCAGCATCTCCTCCGTGCGGCGTCCATACTGCGCTGCGTCGAAGGGAACAGCGCTCTCTTCAACGCAGCACTATGCCACTTACCGGGGTGCTTTTCCTGCTTCGATCCAGAGCAATTGATGTGAGGGCGGCGAATTTGCCTCCGTCAGTGTAGACCCAGCCCTAGTCACACATTCATGTGTGCTGTTTTAAAAAGTCAAATTTGATTCTAAGATTTGAATAAACAATCAACCCTCAACTTCTGTTCACTAACTCTGTCTAATTCCATTTAGTACTTAATTTGATTCTGCAAACCACTTTGTAAAAGAAGTATAGCTCCCAAAGACAACCTTTGTTCCCAATCTATTCTTCAGCTTCAAGTAGTTCTCAAATTGTTTTATTTTCTAGGCCACCAAGAAGGGGCTCTACATACCATAGTTTAAAAACCACTCTGCTATGTCATATTATTTGCTAATTGCAAATGGTAACTGAGGGGAAAATGTTGGTTAAGTAAGAGAATTCTAGAATTTGAACACCGAAAATTACGGTTTAAATGGGAGATAGAAATCCGTTGTCTGACTGGTACTTCACTTTATTGTCAGAATTAGTTATTACTTCTTAGATTGCAAGCCCTTTGGAGAAAAGATGATGTTTTCCTCTTAGGTTTGTACAGACCCAAAGCGGGGCCCTGATCCTGCCTGGGATATCTGGGCTTACAATAATATAAGTATTAATAATTATAATAATTAATAATATTGAATTGTGCCATTGGTACTCAGTTGATCATAAATAGGGGGTTTACTTAAATTGCGGAGGAATCACACATTTTTCACAGTGTGGTAACAGCATAAATAGAAATTTGCTACTTACGCCATGACCAACACACACAATGTGTGATTTCTCTGCAGTGTTTTTTAAAGTGGGGCCCTGACCCAGAAGGGGATCACAAGCCTATTAGGGAGTCCTGGTATTGACCCCCTTACTTCTCCGCTTCTGCTGGCAGTAGTGCTGCCTGAAGCTGGGAGGCGGGACAGTGGTGGCTGCTCCCCGGGTGCCCCACTGAAAGCAGTGCCACCAACAGCAGCAGCACGGAAGTCAGGGTGGCATGTTACTTCTGTGCTGCTGTTGGTGGCAGCACCGCCTTCAGAGCTGGGTGCCTGGCCAGCACCCACTGCTCTCTGCTCTGCCTTCAGAGCTAGGCAGCCAGAGGCCAGATTTCACAGTCCGTGGTGTGATTTTCACTCCAGTCATAGATATTCAGCTGTCTGAAGGATACAATGAGGTAAATGTGTTCATTTTCAGTTATTCGCATGAGTGTGATTTCTTTATGACCGTGTTACCACTTTATAAGAGTTTCCTGCATTATAATCCAACTCCATTGACATCCATTGTAAAATTCCTCTTTATCACATGCCCTGTTATTTTATTACTTTAGGTTTATCCTCTGAATTTAGTGCTTATAATATCACTCCAAAATTAAGAAGAAAATTAAACACTTTGTTAGTTTGTCAAATATTTGTATGCTTTGAAAATAACTTGTGTAATCATAGTTTTCTTTTGACTTTATTACTCTTGTGTATGAGGCACAGAATTAATAGATTAATAGATTTTAAGACCAGAAGGACCATGATGATCATCTAGTCTAGCTCCCTGCAGAACAAGCCCAAAGTACTTCACCTAGTAATTTCCATATCAAGCCATAACATTGTTTGAGCTACAGCATACGTTTTAGAAAGATATTCAGTCTTGATTTAAAAACTTCCAGACACCAGAATTCCTAGGAGAAGAATTCAGGATACATTCTTTTCCTACTGAGGAACGTTGTCAGAGTATTAACTTTGCCTGTGTGTTGCTACAGTTTGAAGGTGATTGTGAGTTATTCAATAACAATATTTAATGTAGAGTGTTTGTTTAAGATAAACGGTTTATTTTTAAAAAGATGTTTAAATTTGAGAAATAGTTAGGGACTTAAAAAAGTAAAATGTTATCACAAAGAGAATATTATCTGTTTTCAAATAGAAGTGCGAGTGATTTTCAAAGTCACAATTTTACATGTTTGTTTTTTGAGAAATGTTGTTATCTGAAAACTATTCACAATAATTTATTCAAGGAGAAACAGCTTATTTTATTAAGCAGAAAATATGTAATGAAACAGCACTACAACACATTTATGATTTTTTTTAAAAAAAAAATAGTCTAGATTTAAAATATTCCCTATTAAAAACTGAATTAAAGAATGTTTAAGGAAGCCAGGAAACAGCAGACTCAAACTTAACTCTGCCACCTTGTGTATGTTTATGAGGTGCAGTCTTCAATTACATGATAACATTCAGATACAATTAGTATGACACCATTTTTTCTACAACTTCAGATGCATATATTGCATCTTTTATTATTGTTGTATCTATTCCAGGATTGCTCACAATGTGCTAGCCCCTTTTCTTAAGTTGATTTCCTTCTTCAGAATCTAGAATGATCTCCCCGATATAATTGTTTTTATTCTTATCCTAAACTATTTACCACTAAATATGCTTTTTGACAGAGGCTGATACAATGCTGTCTTCCTAATCTGGTATTTTCCCATTCTGTTGTTTCATAATAAAGTGAATGTTGAGAATATACAATATGAAGGTGTTCTGTAAAGGCTCTCTGACTAATGGAGAATGTTAGGGACCAGGCAACTTCAGAAGTGCACATATACAAAAATACAGATGCTTTATTTGTTTATGCAGTTGTTATGATGGCTGTCAATCATGGTAATTAGGTATGGAAATGGCCTGCTAGACATGTAAGTGGTCAGTTGCATGCAGAATTACATAGGAGTGCATACACAAATTGTTTACAAACACAGGTCTAAAAATACAAACCTAGAAATCTTGGATCATAATGTTTCAAAAATTAAAATAGTCTCATAATAGTTTTCTCTCCTATTGGTTCTATAGCATTCAATGCAGAATATCTTTAAATGAACCAACTGCCAGTACGTTCTGTGTTTGACACAGTTTTGTTCATCCAGTAAGTCAGCTGACATTTTTTACATTGCTTTCTGCAGGTATTACTCTGTTTTTCCCGCGATACGTCAGTACTGGAGCACTTTTCTTACAATAGTGCTACTCCACCCAAATCATACATACGAGGTAAAGAAAAATGTATTGCAAGAGATAATATGAAGAGTTGTGTTGATTGCTGCATATAGTATACCAAAAAAGCAAACCCATATGGACTTAATATGGTGTATTACAGATGCACAGAAAAAAACCACATTAGAAGAACATAATTAAGATCACAAAGTCAAGCACTCAGAAGTTAGGAAATGCCAGAATTAAAGTTGCTTATGTATGTTCATTATGATACAGTCTTTAATTACATGATCACATAGGGTTTTTTCTACAGTTCCTTATTCAATGCACAGGCCTGCTGAGGCAGGGGTGCTGTGGAAAACTACTAGTATTATTATTAATTTATTGGTTTTATCACAGCACCTAGGGTCCCCAGTTATGGACTATGACACCATTGTGCTAGGTGATGTACAAACACAGAACAAAAAGGCAATCTCTGTCCCAAAGAATTTACAGTCTGACAGACAACAGAGGGATACAGGCAAGACCAATGGGCGAGTACAAGGAAACAATGAGACAATATTAATCAGCATGACAGGCTGCGGTCTCAGCACATAGCTTTTGTCAATTTTATGTACGCTGATAAGCAAAGGCGAGTTTTATAGAGGGTTTTGAAGGAGGCTAATGTTAGTTTTGCAGATGTTCAAAGGGAGCAGCTTCTACGCATGAGAGTCAGCATTAGAGAAAGCATAAAGTAATCATGTAATTAAAGACTATATCATAATGATATTTGCTGACAGCAGAGGACTCAGGAATCTGCTTTCCATTCCAGGCTCTGGAGAGGAGTATGCTTTTCTATCCATTTTCCCACCTCAAAACTTGACGTGTTGCCCCATCCCCTCCAACTTATCCCTGACCTGTCTTGTCCCTATCCCTATCCTTGCCCAGATAATCCTACCCTTACCCTCTGCCCTCTCTGTCCCACTTTATCTCTTGTCCACATTCCCAGCACCAGTCTCCTTGCCTAGTCATTTCCAGGCCCCGCCAGTTCCTCATCCAATATGTCTCTCTCTCCCTGTCAACAATCCCCATCTCTATTGGCTTCCAATCGTAGCCTCCCTCCTTGGGCTCCTTGTCTAATCTCAGTGTTGTCTCCCTCCCAGCTCCCTGTCCCAATGTCTTTACTCAGCCAGTTCCCCACTTCTTGACTCCTCATCAGATCTGTTTTCTCCTTTTGTGCCATTCCTCCATCCCACTGGCTCCTCATCCAATATCAGTCATTCCCTCATCTGCACTTACTCCCAGTGCACCCAACCCAGTTTCCCTTCCTGAGAACCAGTTAGTCCCCGTCTCCCTTTCTCAGTCCCAGGGCCTTCCCAACTATCAATCTCAGTTGTCCCTCTTCCAACACCAGCTGCCAATCTCAATCTCCCTTCCTAGGCTCCTTGGCATAATTCCTCATACTTTCCCTTCTATCCTGCAGGTCCATTTCTTGTTTCCTCTATATTCAAATCAGGCAGTTTCCTCCTTAATGCTGCCCAATACCTAGCGGAGCTGGGGGATGCTCAGAATGCTCCCTGTTCTCAGTTCAGGTTCCCAGACGCAGCATGACCACAATAACCCACAGCTGGGGGAAACATCCTGCTCAACATGGACAGAATCATTGTGGAATTTAGCTGCTAAAATCTAAGTCTCTACTGAGCATGTATGAATTGTGATTTTTCAGAAGCTTATAACTTGGCCAAATTTGGACAGATTCACTTGGGGATAGCTAAACGCAAGCTCCTGATAGAAAGGCCACCCCTTGTCAAATTTCAAGACCCTGCTCAAAAGGGAAGGATACTAGTGCTTTTCAAAGAAAAGATTGGCAATATTTTTTTTCAATCAGTCATTCTGAGTTTATCATGTTACTAAGACCCAAAATACGTAGTGCCATCTCTCTCCGTAATTTTTTGTTAAATCCTTTCTATTTCTGGATAACAGTAAGAAATCCAATACATTTCTAAGTGATTACGGTCTTTCTCAGCATTTGCCAAACTATCATGTATTGTGTATATACTGCTTATTTTATAAAAGAAAAACTAGCATTGACTTCAGTAGAGTCAGGATTTCACCCCTTGAGTTTCAATGCATGGTCTTTAGAAGGACAGAAGACTATAACAAATACATTTTATAAACTTATGCAACTTTAGTCCAATATCTCTGGGCCTTCAAGTGCCAGGAGGGCCCAGAGGAAGTGCTGTATATAGTATTGAAAGCTGTGAATCTTTCCTTTAACAGTGTTGTACTCTCCTTTCTAGTCCATTCATGAGATACTAGATTAAATTAGCATCGGTGCAAAACTGAATATTGACTATCTTGAATTTCCATTCTGTGTAAGTTTAGTGAGAAACTCCACAATTTGGTAGAGGAGGCGATAGTTGTTTAACAGAGTTATTTACAGCATCTGTTTGAACTTGCTTAGAGGTTTAGAAGTTCTGGTTTTGGTGAATTAGTGGATAGAATATACATGATAATGCAACTTATCACATGTCCCTGAAAAATATCCTAGGTATGTCGCTACTATGTATGTGTTGTGTATGCTTGTATATTTTGTGTGTGTATACAACCTCAGTATATTCAAATAGTATTTTAATGTATTTGTGGTACAATTTCTTCTTTATATGATAGTATTAAATCTAAAAATCAAATTAGTTGTAACTAATCTTCCAGTAAGTAGACAGACTTTCTTTTCCCACAGAGCACGTGCATATGTATATACAGTTGGCAATAGCTAAATAGGGCAATTTTCAATCTAATTCTTTTGGTTCCTGAGTACAGGAAATTAGGTATTGTAATGCACATTTTCTTGATTTCCTGTTGGATTTGGCAAAATCTGTCCATTTTTCATTGCAGAGGATTCTACTCTATGGCATTTACAATATATAGTGAGCAAGAGATTAAAACATCATGTTCAAAGAGATCATTTTTCTTATAACAAATAATCATTTAAGATTTTTAAAAGACGAATTTAAATAACTAGCTATGGCTATATCTCTGTTCTAAATGAATGTTTTCTGTTATTTTAAAACTACAGAAAATCAATGGAAAATATCTTTTAAAATAGGTGCAGTTGTGTTTTTAAAAAAAAGCACTCAATTATGTCTCAATTGACTCAATATTTTTATTGTGTGTCAAAAAAAATAATATCCTATAGTATTAGCACGTGCTCATTTTGCATAGGAGATAGAAGAAATTGTGTGTTCATTTTTTGTTGTTGGCACTCGTATTAGATTAGAAAAAGGCTTGTTGGAGCAGTGTGGATTTTAAGATTTGAATGAAAAAATAAGTAAATAAGTTACGATAATCCTCCAATGATCCAGCCTTAATGCAACAATTTCCATTTCCTCTCACTAATATTTCTGCACCTTTATAAGTTCTGTTTCTATGGATAGAACATTCTCTATGTTCTGGTCTGCCAAGGCAATCTCCTCTTCATTTAAATCCCTTCTGAAAACTCACTTTTGTCTGCAGTGCTCACAGTGAGTGACTCAATAGTACTTTCTTAATTTTTATTTAACAAAACCCAAAGCGGAACAGAATCTCCAAAATATATGTACGTATATGTACACATTTCTCTCTCTTGTGAAATGCTTTGCATGCTTGTGGTCAATATAAAATAATACAACATTCATAATTAATGAACTTATTTAATGATGTGACTTAAAAAGTCAATAAAGTTTGCATTTCTAAAGAGATATTTTACCGTTTTGAGTGTCTTGAAACCCATGTCTGTTTATTCACAGGAAAACTTGGAGTGGAAGAATATGCTGTTTTTTATCCACCAAACGGTAAGAGTTATACTATTGCCTCCTCTAGTGGGAGATGGGAAAATTACTACTTTTTGCAATGGAAAAATGTGGGCATCTTTGTCTCCTTTTATAAACTATACTTAACAAATCAGGCAGAATAAGAGTGAACCTTAGCCAGTAGTATATTGAGATTAAAGTCATTGGGCCAAATCCTTACGCTGGGCTAGGTTGCTTTGTGCCCCTGCAAAGCCATGTTAAACCTAGCTTTATTAGCCACTTGAGGATTCTCTATGTGTGGGAACATTCTGATGGCATAGGGCAGGGGCAGCTCATACTTCACTCTTCTTGATTCTCATTTAGTGAGCCTGACTGAAGCACCGCTGAATCCAGCAGCTCAGCACTTCTAGACGCCATGCCATTGAGATGTCTAACTAAATTTAGGTTCCTACTTTTGAGCATTTGGTCTTTATTTTTATTTAGACACAAATGTCTGAATATATTTCTCATGTTAATGCTATTAATGTTACTCATGCTGCTGCTGTTATGGTCTTTTTTTTTCTCACTGGTAATTTTGTCCATATCAAGCCCCCTCCTCTTGGAGTCCTGGCGCTGACTTTTCATTGCACTTATAACAAGTTAACGTTCTTTGTCCTTTCTTTCAAGGTCCTGTGTCACTTATGTCTGTATCTCTAACCTTGCATCCTTTTGCATCTTCTCTGTTCCAGCAATGATGCCAGTCTTGGCACATCCTCTGTCCCTTTCCCACTTGTGTCTTCATGTATTCTTTTATGCAGCCCCCTAAGGATGAAGCATCTTCCTAAAACCTATTTACCAAAACACCTCCCTCTCCTAATTCAAATTCCTTTTGAACACTCATTTCAGTCGTATCACCTATGGGAAGTGAGATAATTTGGAAAGGAGAGGAAAATTGAGACAATGCAACCGCCAAGACATCTACATGTCTTTACTGGGTACTGCATGAACTCATTATTGTAACACTTTTTTTCTTTCTTGTCCTATTCCATCCTTCTTGTCAGTGTATGGCCCTGGCTCGTGTCTTATCTGAAGTTGGACCCTGATTTCAGGAAAACACATAAGTACATGCTTAAAATTAAACATGCACTTATGTTCTTTGCTAAATCAGGAATTTACTTCAATCTTACAGACATGTAAGTACTTTTAAGCATGTGAATAGTTCCATTGAAATCAGTGGGACTACCCTTTGTTTAGATTAAGGATGTGTGAAAGTGTTTGCAAGATCAGGGTCTAAGACTCTAAGCTCTTCAGGATATGGAACATGTCTTTACTTGTTCCTGTGAAGCACAAAGCTCAGTTTGGGAATTTGAAAAAGCAATAAACATTAATCTAATATGGATAAATGGATAAAAATAAAAGGATAAAAGAACCTTCCTTATTTTGTAGGTGTAATCCCTTTTCATGGCTTTTCAATGTATGGTAAGTGTGACTTTCAAATATTAACATTTTAAGTAATAATTCTGCATAAATTTTGTAAATAAACTACAGTTTATATCACACCATCTATATATTTTTGACAAACTGCTCTGTGGTTTTTTAACATTTATGTATTCCACTTGTTTGTATACCCAAAGTGTATATGTATAATTACAGACATTTCAAGACTAATCTCCTTTGTTCATGTTGTAACTTGCTAACATGTGGGAATCCTTGTACAGAGAATTATTATTTGGGCAGCTGGTCTCCAGGTCAGAAGCTAGCTTCATTCATGGTAACTGGATTTCATTATGTACAAACGGGAAGAGAGGATATCTTGTCAGGTTGTGTTATCTTTGTGCTGTGTTTTCTGAGTAGACAAGAAATATGTGTGAAGGGTGGTTTCTTAGTAGACTTGCCAATTTTGGTTGGACGTATTCATGGAGGTTTCATTACATGACATAATCTTTAATTAAAGATTAATCTTTAATTTTTAGAGTATCCAGGGCAATCCTGGAAGGTTGGCAACCCTATCAAAAATGAATTGTTGGGAGGGGGAAATGAAAGGATCAATGTCATAAGCACTCGACTTGGACAGATAATGCATGGCATCATAGAATGGAATGTTCATGACTTAACTGCTAAGAGGGAAAATTACAAAAATGAATTTCATGAATACAATGAATAATTAACAAACAAGCTGTAGTAGCTTGTTAATATTGGATGGTTTGGGCTTTCTTCCATTACTGCATTAGTATGTCTTCTCTGGAAATGCAGATCAACTGATTTAAAAAAAGAGTTTAGATTAAATGAATGTGTCATTAAGCCAACAAGAATTCAAGAAACAAATGAATTCTGTATTTTGTGAAAAATCCATTAGCACTCAGAACTGACAATGCAGATAGTGTAAATGTACTAATTTAAAACTGGTCCTGCCTCAGATGCTAGAGGAATATTTTTGTTTAGTTAAGTTCCTGCTTTTTCTGATAAATCAACAGTTTTTCTGTTGTGACGAACATAAGTAGCCTGGGATGTCACAATGAGAGAGAACCTCATGAGGTACTTACTACTCCTACTTAGGAAGTTGCATTTCCCTACCATTAACAACACAGGTTTTATTATTATTCACTCCACTATTTGAGCTACAAAAGATGGAGTGTCGCTTGAATATGACATCCAGGTTGAATCCAAGTTGGCATAGAGAATCTGGGTTTTCTAGGTACTGAACTGTTTGGTTACAAACTCCTAAAGTTCTCACAGTTGATAATGTTGAAGTCACCAACCAAGAGTCCTTCACTTTCTCCAACTGACTGGAGTTTGTTTTAAAAACTTGCTCCTTAAAAATGGTAGTATTTAGAGTTGAAACAACACTTCAGAAATCCACACAGGTTAGTTTCATTAGATAGCAATTTTTTTTGGATCAGCTAGTATTCAGTGTCCTCTTAATGGTTGCTCAGTAAATGTAAACTTCATCCAGATCTTTGAATGAGTAAACAAGTGTCCATATATCCTTTGACTAATTGTACTTATCGTCTTCATTATTGTTGTATCTGAGTACCTCACAGTTTTTCATGTATTTACCTTCACTGCACTCCTCTAAAGTAGGAAAGTACTATTATTCTCATTTTACACATGGGGAACTGAGATAGAAAGAGACCAAGTAACTTGCCCAGTGTCACACAGGAAATCTATGCTGGAGTATGAAATTGAACCCAGGTCTCCTGAGTCTCAAGCTAGTACACGAACCACTTGACCATTCGTCCTCAAAACACATTTTTGGTGCTCAAGTCTATAGCATAGGCAGGATCCAGTTCATTCTGCCTCTTGAAATCTATAGGGTTGTTACATGGACTACAATATTCACCATTGCTTGTCATTTACTTTAATTATAGGATCTAATATGAAAAACAAATACACCTTTCTAAATAATTAATTCAGAATTAATTTACAAATTGTATTATTTTAAAGATATTATTGGCTTGTTTTTCCTCATGCTTCATGCACTTGCTCATTGAACTATTTTAGCAGTTTACAGCACTGAGTCAATTAAATTCTTTTATCCTTTCAGTTGCTCCACTTTGCTTTCTGTACCATGAACCTTCCAAATTGTATCAGATATTCCGTGAGATGTATGTGCGTTTTTTCTTCAGACTCCATTCCATCTCTTCTCATCCCTCTGTAAGTTCATTAGGAAATAAGATCCGATCTGTTTATATTTCTATGTGTTATGGAACAATAATACGGAGTAGTATGATTTTCTTAAGTGTACATGACTGAATTATGTCCCTTTAACTGTGATAAAAATGTCTCACGAGGCTGAAGTAACATTATGTGACTATTTCAAATCCCATAATTTATACCACAATAATAGTAAAATTCTCTGGCAGAGACATACTTAATAGTACAGTAGTTATGCTGTCAGGCTTTGGAAGGAGCCAAAGCTTTTGTATAATATAGGCCTCAATTCAGAACAACAATTAAGTATGTGTTTAAGAGCCTTCCTGAATCAGGCCAGTTAGATTGTGTGATACAGAGATAGCAGAAGATGGACTTCGGTGTAGTTTGAATTACTCTGTGCTAGAATTACACTGGGTACCTCTATTATGAAGACTCTTATGAGAATTAAGCAATATAAGTTATAGGTGTAGTCATTATTGGCCAACTTTTCAAAGGGGTCTCAACTTAGTCTCTTTTTACTTATGCATCTTTCTGTATAAAAATACTTGAACACACTTTTAAAAGTACTATTATAAGTAGGTGATAAAATTGGTGTAAATTCTATCGCTTGCAAGTGCAAAGCATGCAGAGTTGCCTATACAAATGCAAGTCAATTTCTGAAAGTTTTGGTTGCCTTATTTTTTGTTTATGCTGTTTACAGCATTGACTATTAAAGTATAACATTTTTTTCTCTTTCACATGGTATCTGGATCTTATTTACATTTTGATGAGATGCTTTTATTTAAAAGAAAATGGTATCCATTTTGCTAAGCATATAATTTTGAAAATTCCCATGATTACAAGTTCCTTTTTCCCTACGTAAGCTATCAAAAATGTTTAAAAGGACAAGACTTTTCCAGTAAGAAGCTTTATAAATGAACGGAGCAATAATATTTCCAATTATGTAACAATGTGTTATGAATTATGTGAACAGCAAATAAGAATGTCCAATCAAATTAAGACATGAGGGCCATTTGGAGTTCATTTTGCTACAGATGGGGGACTATTTTGTTAAAAAGGAAGTTAGGGCTGATCCCTACACTTACTCTTGGGAATACCACTTAGTACTGTGAATAGTCACATTGATGGTCAAATAAACAAACAAACATCACAATGGTAGACATTCTGCCTGGTAATAAACATTTGCAGGATTGAGCCTATGCTTTGGGACATTAGCAGCATGATGCCCCAGTGTATGAAAATGTATACTAGTTTCTATAATGATTTTTAAAAGGAATTTTTAAAATGGGGAACATTTTTAAATGTTACTCCCCACTTTAGACCACTTAACTTGCCCTTTTTATAATAATTTAATTTTTCACTTTTATTTATAAAAAATTATACAAAAGCCCTGTTTTTGTCAGTGTCCATGAGAAGAATAACTGGAGTCTATTATATCAGAATAAAAGTAAGACCATGGAGATTGTATACTACTGGACTTTTAATAGACTTAAAGATAGAGATTTTGTAAAGGTATTTAGGCATCTAAAATGCAGATAGGTGCTTAAAGTGGGATTTTCAAAAGTATCTAGTCACCTACTTAATACTGAAATCAGTGGGACTTAAGTCACCTAAGGGCTTTTGAAAATGCTACTTAGGCACCTATCTATATCTTTCCATGCTTATATACTTATAAAAATGTGGCCTTTCGACTTCAACCCTACAGATACTGCACATGAGTGACTTGGAGTTGAATGGGACTACTTATTATATATAAAGTTACTCAGGAGTGAAAGTGCTTGTAGAATCAAAGCTTTAGAGATTGAAGATATTTGGTTTGCTCATCTTACTCTAGTTATGTATCACTGGTTTATTAATGGTTTGCTTTAATGCTTACATTAAAATATAGTAATATTTATATTTGAATATTTTCTCAAATTGTAGTTTCACATTTCAGTAAATGAGTAATAGTGAATATATGTTTTCAGGGTGCGGTGTTGTTGTTTTGCTAGGGCATTGTGTCACTATGTTTGCTGTTTGAGGCACTTCTTCAGACCCATCTCCCTCAGCTCTTCTATCATCTTCGAGAAATTGGGGCACAACCGTAAGCACTTTTTCCCTGTTTCACCACTTGCTCATGAAAATAACTGTAACTCACATTGTTCTAGAAATGCTGTTCTGTGATACTGTAACTTAACAACTATGAGAGAGTTTTTTTTAAAAGCACAAAGGTCAAATGGGTATCCAACAAGCATTGAAAGTCAACTGGAGTGTGTTGCCTAACTTCCATGGGTTCCTTTTATGACATGTTGGAAAAGACTTTCAAATACAAAATGGGCTTGTATCTTTTTTAATTCTGACACAAAGCACTGTACTTCCCTCATTGACGGTTGGGCCATCTTAGATCATTTAAGTCAGGCTACTTTTTCACCTCAGGGTCCTGTGCTGACATGTTGTATTAAAAATTTATCTAGTTTTGGCTTTTGTAAAATAAAACTATCTTATGTCTTAGTCTTACATTTATGCTCCTTATAATTAACAAAAACAAGTCTCTTTCAGTTAAACCATTAGCTACCCAAATTTCAAAGTATATGGATCAGAATCCTCGTACCAAACAATAAAATCCCTAAGAGTAAGAGCTCATGGGAATTCCAGTATCGCAGCCAAAAGGAACTTCACGAGAATTTCCCTGACCTACAAGGTAGTTAGTATATCGGGAAAATCCTTAAGCTCTATACTGCCTTGCATATAAATGCCAAATCTTCATAACATGTGATTTTAACCAGAGGCTAATTTCTACAGTTAAGACTGGATGTTAAACAGATTTTTGGTTTCTTTATATTCCATTTTTGACCGAATTACAGAAAAATTATCACATAGGAACCAACTCACTGAAATTAGGTTCTGATTTTTCCACATGAGTCTCAATAATTCATGTCATATCTGCTAGGACTATCTCAGTTTATTGTTTATGGAACAGATGATTGAATTACAGAGCTGGCAGCTTCTGAAAGAGACAATATTAAAGCAGCAACAGTGAACCAGGCCCACTAATTGGGGGAGGAGAGGTGGGAAAGGGGCAATTGCCCAGTAGCTGTCGATTTTAAGGGGTCCCAGTGATTTTCAAAAGGGTCCAGGCCATGGGCAGGAGGGTGAAAGCTTCCCCTTGGAGAGGCTAGTTCACTGTCTCATCTTTTCTGCTCATGGCCCCCACCCACAGTTTGAAGCTTGGTGTACACTTACCCTGGCGATTTGGCGGAAGTCAATGGGAGTTATGCAAACTACTCAGAAAATTTGCGTAACTCCTGTCAACTGCTGTGCTTCTCTTCTGCGCATTGTCTTCACTGCACTGCGGTTCCCATAAATGCAGCACTACACTACTTGCAGGAGTGGATTAACAGCATCGACTTCTGGATCGACTGAATGGGTCTTCACTGACCACTCAGTCGATCCAGATAAGTCGATCTGATACAGCCTTAGAAAAAAATGACCTATGAGAAAGGTTTAAAAAAGAAGGTCATGTTTAAGAAAACAAGACCCGGGGGGGGGAAGGAGGAGGAGGACTGATGAACAGTCTTAAGGGCTGTCAGAAAGAAGACAATGATCGAATGTTCTCTATGTCCACTGAAGGTAGGACAAGAAGTAATGAGCTTAATCTGCAACAAGGGAGATTTAGGTTAGATATTAAGAAAAACTTTCTAACTATAAGTAGAGCCATGAAAATCCACGGATATCTGCACATATCTGCATCCGCAGACCATTTTTGCAGATCACGGATCAGATGTGGATATGTATTTTGTATACATGCAGAGCTCTTTACTATAAGGGGTAATTAAGCACTGGAATAGACTTCCAAAGTGAGTTGCAGAATCTCCATCATTGGTGGTTTTTAAGAACGATTAGACAAACACCTTTCAAGAATTGTAGAGGTGTACTTAGTCCTGCCTCAGTTTAGAGGGCTGGACTAGATGACCTGGCTAGGTCCCTTCCAGCCTTACATTTCTATGAATCTATGATTTGGCATTTACCAATATAAACTCTTGGCGCCAAAGACAGTCATTTTCTGAAATTTTTGTATAGCACTTATTATAATGGGACCCCAACCAGGTTCCCCACTAGATGCTACTATAATATAAATGTTCAATAATAATAGTTTTTCCCCAGATTTTTAAGATGGGACTGTCCAGAAGGGGTGCCCTTGGGTTAGGGCTTTGGGTGGAGATTACTTAGAACCCTGCCAGTGGGTTTTGTGGGTTCAGAAAGTTTTATATCATTAAAAATGATTTAGAGCCCGGTTGTAGAAGATACTGAGAATTTCTCTACAAGCCTTGATTAGGATTTCTGGGCACTACTGCAATATAAATATTAATAATAAATAAAAAGACTTGCAGGTCAGAGAATTCTTTTTGAAAGGGTGTGTCAGGAATTATTGTAATTTGTGAGAGAAATATAATACATCCTTGTTTTCCAATTGTGTTTAGGCTACGAATATCTTTCAAATGGATGGTACGAGCATTCTCTGGTTACTTAGCTACAGACCAACTTCTGCTTTTGTGGGACAGAATCCTAGGATACAACTCTCTAGAAATTCTTGCTGGTAATTAAAATTTTATTTGTAGATAATTTTAAAGCTATTACATGCAAATTAAAATAGATGTTACCAAGAGAGGAAAATTCAATTCTTTTTATATGACTGTGGAAAACAAATTTGCTGAAAGTCAATATATATTAAATAGGTAAAGCAGGAATGCAAAAATTTCCCAGCTTTTGCAGGAATTGTCAGTGAGTAAACTGGTTTTTTTGCGACTGCTACTTCTCCATGATTATCATCATTAGTATTTTCTTTAGGTAGCATTGAAAAAGTGGTAGGTGCTTTCTGAACATAAAAGAAGATGTGTATGTTCCCTGCCCCAAAGGTAGTGTACATAGTCTAGTTTACATTAGTTTGTCACTGCTATACAAAAGATGTAGTTCTCCCTGCCCCACACCCAGAGAAAGATGACTCCTTTACTATCAATAGGAGTCCTGAAACCCCTTCTTATTTTCTACTATGGTATACCCCTGCTTTCAAGGCCCAGCCTTTTGAGAGAGTAGGACTGTTGCATACTTAACACTGTAAAGGAAATATTTCAGGAGAGTTTCTCATTTTTCCTTTTATTGAGCTTTCTCCCTCAGTATAAGCATGTATATCTGTTGGCAAGGCAAGACCTGAGATGTAGTGTAGAAGGAGATGGATATTTAACAGACTAAAGTCTTAAAAATATTAAACATAGTTACTCCGCTATTTCTTCATAATATTTGAGCAGACATCATCTACCATCATATCCTACCAATTAATCCACTGTTATTCTATTGGCGTGCTGAATATATCTCTTTAAATTCCTCCAGCACTCATGAAGACCAGCTCATGATGGTTACTATCCTTTCTTAATAAAGCAGTCCTGAACGATCTGATATGAGGCCTCAAAAGTGATGTGAAGCTGTAAAAACACTCCTCAGCATGTTGATAGAGTAATGGAAAACTGATGGGAGTTGATGCAGGAGGTTGTTTAAAATATTAAAAGGAAATGGTAGGATTGCTATTGGGTCAGATCCCTAGTTACATTTAAAGCTCCTTCATACCATGCTGGCAATATAAAGGGCAAAAATGTAATTAATACTGGCTTTCAGCCCCTTTTACACTGTCAAAGTTGTGTAAAGGACCTTAGTGTAACTGAGAATTCAGTTTTTTTTAAAAGGACAGAATCAAAGTAATTTAAAATGGAAGTAAAGGCTTGGTTTTTAAAAGGAAAATATCACACGTCTGTTTATTACAGACACACAGCGGGTGAGCAAGAAGCTAGCCTGCTGCAGAAGTTCAATAAAACAAAAAGCTCTTGCCCCAAGACTAGAAGACTAGCCTTTTGGTTATATTTGCACCTGTACAGTGTATGCAGTGAAAGGATAGCTCCTTTTGGTGAAACTACTTTTACAGCCCAAAAGCAACCTAAATGAACAAATGACCTCTTTGTTCACATTATGAATTGAAATGTTGCTGTTTAAATAAATGAATATACTTTGCTTAGAAAAGAACCAATTTAAAATATTATTTAATCATGTCTTTCACACAGTTAAAACATAGTCACCTTAAAATCAAACACATTTTTACTCAACTTTTTCAAAGAACATAGTCACACACGTATTCATTTGTATTAAGGAGTAGCCACATGGCAAGAACTCGAGCACTGAAAGCCACTACTTAGTATCCTTCAAAAACAATTATTGCGACAGAGAGAGTGTTAATATTTTTAGATCAAGATTCATTCTAACAACTAATTAGTAGGTCAGCAGTTTAAATATTGTGCATTCTTTTTCAGTCCTGGCAGCCTCTGTGTTTGCGTTCCGAGCAGTGAATCTGATGGAGGTGACATCACTGGCTGCAGCTGAAGTAAGGATAAGTTTCAGTTAGAGGAGATTGAAATAGTTCTTGATGCATTGCCAACCAGAACAATTTAAGCTTTAGATGCACATGACATGCAATACAAAGTCTTACCTTAGGTGAAAACTCAGAGGAAGTATCAAGAATATAGTGCATAGAATTCCTTTTCTGGCACACCTGGCAAAAGCATATAAAGTCTTATGTTTGTTATTAACAGCACCGTCCCACTGAGTTCTTTCTGCATCTGATATGAGTTTTCTCACTATTTTAGCATATTGTCTACATTTATACTACTAATCATATTAAAGTATATTACAATTTAATATTATTAATAAATGTAAAAAGCTAATTGCTTCTATGTCTCTTGATACTACATAGATTTTAAAAAGTTGCTTTTAGCAAATAATGAATTTGAAATTTCATCTTCATAAATGTCACCGTGGTAAATATGTGAAAACTGGTCAGAGTGAAGGTGGTTATTGTTACTAAGTAGTATTTAATTTTTATCCCCAAGAAGCTGATAAGATTCTGTTTTTATATTATGTAATTTTGGTGATGACTAATTATATTTTTTTTAAATGTGCTTCCCTCGGATGATGACTCACTTTAAGTCATCATTAAAGTCAGACTTATCTTACAAGTACTACCCAAGACACAGGATAAGGATTTGTAATGTACAGTTATTTTTAGAAGCGAGTTGAAATGTTAGACCTCTTGTGCATGGTATCGTGGGTGTATATTTGAAGTAAGTCTAAAGGGTAAAATAAAGTGACTTTACTTGCTGTCTATACATATAGGCACTTTTTTTCTTGCAAATTGAAATGTTAGATGGAAAAATCTGGAAAAAAGGAACTTCTACAGATTGATATAAAATAACAAAGTTTGTTTGTAGGCATGTTGGAAAAGGTAATTATTGTCACATTCTATAGTCAAGTTTTCTGCAACTTTTTCTGATTTCTTAGATACTACTTCAGAGAAATTTGATTCAGTTTTCAAGTTTAACAAATTCTTTTTGTTCTTTCTCCCAGGCTGTACTTGCTGACCTTTCAACCCTGAAGGTTATGCCTCTTCTTCAGATCTTCCTGTTTGCCACTGTCACTTGATCTGCTTCAATGTCACTGACACCACACATCTAGTCTTTCATTAGAAACTAATAATGAACTATGCAGCGTCTGCATAAAACCAAAATTAAACTGTATGTATCTGCCACTTAGACATCATGTTCTCTTTACAGTTAAGTCTAAGGCAACATATAAAATAGTAACTTGACACACTAACCTGTACATTTGCATGTTGCCGTATTTCAACATAACAGCAATAGATGCAACTGGTAAGATATGAGAATGATTACTTATGCATATAAACAATACAAATCAATGTATCAAATGCATGTAAAATGCAATAAAACAAAGGTAATGTAATAAAAAAATTCTTGATCTAATGTATGCCATGGCAGTTTCACTAATATCAGATTGGAGTAAATGGTCTTTCATCTGATTATAACTTATTCAGGCCCTCTACTATAAGAATGTCAACTTCAAGAGTACAGTAACACTTGAAAGCATGCTTTAACTTATGGGAACTTTATCTCATTTTCTAGGAGAAGTCAAGGAAATGCTTTTGTTCCATTTTCTATTTTCCAGGAGTCCTCTCATATTCTTCCCCATTTTACCTTTCTATTTAATCTGTTGATCCATAGCCTTTCTAAAGTGAGAAGGCTATGTGTGGGCTGACCCAGGAGTGGGGTGTTCACATAGTGGAGCAAGTGCTAGTCGGGCTGTAGAAGTGAGGGATTGGGGTGACACAGCTATACACCAGTCCACATTGCAGAGGGGCATGTCCCACCCATGCAGTGGCCCAGCTGGGATACATAGTCAACTTATACTAGGAGTCACAGTAGACCTAGTCCCAACCCCTATAAGGACAAACACAGGTCTTCCACACAATCTGTTTCAACAGTTTCTGAACCAACACCAGAAACCGTTCGAGAAAGGGAGGAGAGTATCAAATGAGATACATTACCTCCAGCACACAATTCATTTTCCTCGTCTAATGAGGCAATAATACCTCCTCTTCCTACTACTGCTGATGACTTCAGGCAGTTATAGGAATTGTTCAAGAGAATGGCTGATAATTTAGAAATCCCACTTGAGGAAGTTACAGAGACCCACCACAAATTGCTACACATCCTACATACTTCAGCCTCATCAAAAATTGTCTTACCAATCAACGAAGCATTAATGGAGCCGGCTAACAACATCTGGCAAACACCAGCCACCATCCTGCCAACCTGCAAGAGAGCGGATGAGAAATATTATGTTCCCGCCAAAGGGATGGAATTTCTTTTTACACATCCCCCTCCAAATCTCTTATTATAGAGGTGGCAAATCAAGGAGCCAAACAGACCACATGTAAGTCTATGCCCCACAACAGGGAATGGAAACACTTAGTTTTATTCAGCAGAAAAGTGTACTCATTTGCCACGTACAACTACAGCAACTATGCGGCATTGTTATCAAATTACGATTACAACAATTGCATCAAAATTCTGGAATTAATAACAGAATAGCAAAAGAGAGCAATTTAGATTGCTCATTAATGAAGGCCAAGTGGTTACAGGAACCACTCTATAGGCCTTCTTCGGTGATGCTGATACAGCCAGTAGGACAACTGCTACAGCAGCAGTCATGCACAGGGTATCGTGGCTTCACTCTGCAGATCTACATAAAGAGTTACAGTCCAAAATAGAGGATCTCCTTTCAACAAGGTCAAAATCTTTTCAGAAAAAATGATGAGGTACTTCATACTGTGAAGGACTCATGAGCCACTCTGCACCCTCAGGATCTATGTACCGGCAACAAAGAGGAAACAGTACAGGCACCAACCATATCCACGAGATACCAACAATATTCACATCAAAGACACTACAACCCACAAAGAAACAAGCAGAGACAATGACAGTCCCACCAACAATCATTGACACCTCAAGCATCGTTTTCAAAACAGCAATTTTGAAGTCTGGGTCGAGGGTCTGAAGAACCTCTGTCACACCCAGTGCCAATAACAACAACCATATATTTCAACCATCAGCTATGACCCTTCCCATCACAATTGGGCAGCGATTACAATGGATAAATGGATCTTGGAGATCATACAGTCAGGATATACCATCCCCTTTACTTCTATCCCTCCTATCCTACCACTTTCCCTGTCCCTATTCAGGGAGGGAGGACCTATTACATGAGGACCTATTACAAGAAGAATTAAACCATCTATTGCTTCTAGGTGCAATAGAATATGTTCCTCAATAGCACAGCAGGAAGGCTTCTGCTCCCACTACTTTCTAACGCAAAAGTAAAATGGGGGATGGATGCCCATCTTAGATCTCAGAAGACTAAACAAGTTTGTAAAATTACAAAGATTCAGAATGGTCACACTGTCCATTATAATACCAACACTGGAAAAGGGGGACCGGTTTTCAGCCCTTGACCTCCAAGACACTTTTCATGTGACTTATCCACTCAGCACACAGACACTGTCTCAGATTCACACTGGAAGACAACATTACCAATACAAGGTATTACCCTTTGGCCTTTCTACAACACAAAGGGTTTTTTCCGAGATATTCACTGTGGTGGTGGCACATTTGCGCAGAAAAGGATTATAATATTTCCCTACCTAGATGACTGTCTAATAAAGGCACACAGCCAACCCTTAGCTGCACGTTACCCAACAAACAAGATCACTGTTTAGAAACTTAGGACTCATGATAAACAAACAGACATCCACTTTGATCCCAGATTGGCCCATCTGTGCCTCAGGTAGACCACCTGAAAATGCCAAGGGCAGGGCAGGCTGCAAGACGAGAGCAAATTCTCCCACCACTGGTGGCTGACACTGAAGTCAGACTCCCCCATCAGCCACAAGCAGTGCTTCTGATTCCCCTCACTGGTTATTAGAAGCTACAACTACAGATACACAGAGCCCCCTTCACTGCATTTCAGTCTCTGGATCCCAATCAACCACTAGATCCAGTAAAGAGATGTTATTTAAAACTATGCTCTTTACCAAAATGGTTCTCCTGATCCCCAAAGGGTCAGCCACATTACCAGATCAATATAAGTTTGGATATTACCCAAAATACCACATTGCCAGTCAATCCTTTAGAAACTAAAACTAAAAGTTTATTAGAAAAGTAAAGAAACAAACTATAAGAGAAATGTTAAAAGTTTAAAGCAATCAGATGCATAAAATTATTTGAAAGTCCATATATATCAGGGTTTCATTAGAATTGTGGAGTTTGCAGGCTTGTATAGTCCCTCTGGTGTACATCCAGTACCTGGATGGGTCTCAGTCCTTTGTTTCACAGCTTCAGTTGTAGATGAGTTGACCAGAGGTAGGTAAAGGCTGAAGACTGAATGAAGACAATATGGATGCGATGCAGCTGCCTTTTATAGTGGATTGCCATGGGGCTTGTTTCAAACACAAGCCCTCAACACAGGGTATGGAAAAGCCTCAGCGTCAAAGTGTCCCTTGTCCATAGGACATGTTTTTACGTGTCCTGGAGACTCATCAGGTGTCGTCCTGGCTTCTCTCCCTGGGTTCATTGTACTTGTGATTTTCCGTGATGGGCCATTAAGTAGACAAGTGCTGCAGCCATCCTGTCTAGGATGTCGCCAAGAAACACAGCACAAATTGAAATACAGATATGCTTTACACATATATGAATATATTTATCTTCAGAACACCCTTGCTTAATGGAGTATTATTCCAATTTTACAGAAGAACAGAGGCAGAAAGAAAATAACTGATTTGCCAGTGATCACACAGGAAGCCCTTACAAGAGATAAGAGAACTCAGATCTCCTGAGTTCCTGTTTATATTTTCAGAATCATGTGACAAACGGTCGGCTTCTCCCTAGTGGGTCTCGCACTTCTGCCTCTCGTAGTGGGCCAAGATGTCGCTGGTCCCCCCATCTTCCCAGGGAGGGGGGGGGTAGGGACCTGGGCCCGCCCGCTTCTCTGGGTCCCGGCCCAGGGGCCCTCTGAGTAGCAGCTATGTGCTGCTGGCACCTTACTCACAGCTGCAGGCTTTTCATCTGGGCTACTCTCCCCCCTCTGTCTTTCTGGCTTCTTAAGCCCAGTACCTTCCTCAGGACTCACCTCTCTCCCACACACCGCTGTACTCTGTACTGTTCTTCTCCACAACTCCACACACCACCCTACTCCGTTCTGTTCTTCTCCACAACTCCACACACCACCCTACTCCGTTCTGTTCTCCTCCACTTCACACACTCCTCTGCTCACCACACACCTACTCCTTCCACTCCACACTGTCTCTCAGGAGAAGAGGGTTTTTATAGGCACATGGGTGGGGCTTTAATTGGTGTCAGCTGACACTAATTACCTTCTAGTTACTCTGGCTAGTCCATAGGGAATAAAGCCTGGATCATTCTAGCACTTATATAGCGCCCTTCCAGAACTTTCCTTCTTTGCTGCTGCTCTTCTTGCTGCTGCTGGGGTGCTCCTGGCTCTTGGGGGCCCTGCTAGCTGCCCCCCCTCTCCCAGGGGGGAGGGGGTGAGTGAGTGGCCACACCACCTCCACTGACACCACCCCTGCTGCT
This sequence comes from Mesoclemmys tuberculata, assembly GCA_007922155.1. Taxonomy (NCBI): domain Eukaryota; kingdom Metazoa; phylum Chordata; order Testudines; family Chelidae; genus Mesoclemmys; species Mesoclemmys tuberculata. The sequence goes on along the minus strand of ML675624.1, from coordinate 58,684,882 downwards.
TCCAGGGTCCTGCTGCTGCTGTGAGCACCCCTCCCCACCTTCCCTGCTGCCATTTACTTCTTCTCTTGCCCCCACTTAGGGGGCACCCCTGCCCTTCCCCTTTTCTTCCCCTTTGCTGCCCCTGCTAGCTTGCTCACCCCCTCCCCTGTTGCTGCCCCCTCCAGTTTGTCCCCTCATCCCTTTGGTTTGTTTGTTTGTTTGCCCAGCCCCTGCCTCGGTTTGTGCCCTGCCCCGCCCAGCCCTAGCAGCTTGCTGCTGGGCCCCACCACTCCCCTCCCCTGCCCACTGCTGCTTCCCCCTGATCTGACCCCCACACTCTGGCCCTGGCAGCTTCCATGGCGCCCCCCTAATTGATCCCCCCCTTTTTTTTGTTGACTCCCCTCACACACTGCACCCCCCATGTTGCTTTAGCCCTGCCCCACCCCTGTGCAGCCGGAGGAGCCGCTATCATATCTTGGGCCAATGAGTGCACCACCCCTACCCAGCTTGTCCCCCCGTACCCCCTTGTGCTGGTGCCCTCCTCTCCTGCTTCCAGCCTAGCGGGGAGGAGCAGTCACCCCCCTCCCCTTCTTCCCCTTCCCTCCCTGCCTCCCCTCCCTCTCCACTCTCCCTCCCCCTCCCCCTTCCTCCCCCCCCCACGCACCCCCCCTTGCCAAACCCATCCCTACCCCCTCCCAAGATGGCGGGTGTGCCTGGGGCCGGGACCCTCTTCCTAGATGCTCTTGCCCTTCCCTCTCACCTTGAGGCCCTCTCCCTGCCTATAACAGTTGGTCCTGCCGCCTCCCTTGAGCTGCCGGGTGTCTGTCCCCGGGCGCCGGCGGTGGACAACTCAGGGAGGGACACCAGGGACTCTGCCGCCGCCACGGCTCCTGCCCCCCCTGATCCGGGGGGTGCACCCTCGGCCGGGAGGAAAAACCAGGGAGGTAGTAAAAAGGGTAAAGGCCCAGCCCGGAAAGCAGCGCCTCCCGCGGCAAGGGCCCCTCCTCCTCCTTCCCCTCTATCCTATCCCGCTGTCCCTTCCACCAGCTTTGGGGGTGGCGGCGCCCCCAGAGCGTACGCCCAGGTGGCCGCGGGCCCCCCGCCTGCCGCAGCCAAGTCACCTGCCCTGACCACTGCCTCCAGCACCATCCCAGGGGGCCGGGGCCCCTTCCCCACCCTTACCAGGAGGCACGGGGTCCAGTGCCTCCTGGTGCCTGCCTCGCCCCACGTGGCAACCTATGTGCGGGCCTTGGCACGGGTGGTGGGGTCCACGGCCGTGGTGGCGGCCTCCCGAATGTATGGCAAGGTGGTCTTCTTTCTGGTGTCGGAGGCCGCCGCCCAGGAGGCAGTGGAGACGGGCCTGGCGGTGGGGGGCGTCCACGTCCCAGTGGAGCCCCTGGAGGACCTGGGCGTACGGGTGGTCTTTTCCTCCGTCCCGCCCTTCCTCCCCAATGCTGCCCTTCTGCCTTTCCTCGCCACCCTGGGGAAGCCCCTCTCCACCATCAGCCCGCTTCCCCTCGGCTGCAAGGACCCCACCCTCCGCCACGTCCTCTCGTTCCGCCGGCAGGTGCAGCTGCAGCTCCTGCCGGGGGTGGCGCGTGGCGGGGAGGCGCTCGAGGGGTCATTCCTGGTGCCCCATCAAGGGGCCCAGTACCGGGTCTATTATGCTATGGGGGAGGCCCGGTGCTACCTCTGCCAGGCGGCGGGGCACGTTCGGAGGGACTGCCCCCTGGCCCGGCATGGAGGGAAGCCCGGGACCCCCGCGACCCAGGGGGGCACCAGTCAGACCAGCGATGGTGGCCCCCCCAGCCGTCCGGTCCCTGTGGCCAACCCCCCTCCGTCAGCAAGAATCACCTGCGCTCGGGCCCCAGGGGCGCCCCCCCTGGATCGCCGGGGCGAGCTGATGGGCCCCGCTGACGCCCGGAGCAGTCCAGCGGGGCCTGCGGAGGGGAGGGAGCCGGGGCCGGCACTGTCAGGCATCGGAAAGGGCATGCCCCAGGGGGAGGCTTCTCCCTCCCCTGCTGTCCCATACCCTCTTTCCAAAGCCCCAACTCCTGTACTCTTGCCCCCTGACCCTGCCCCCCGCTGCCCAGTCCTCCACCTCAGGAAGCTGGGAGCTCGTGCGGGGTAGGCGCAGCAACCGTAAGGCCGGAGCCCAGCGCCCCCTCTCACCTGCAGCTGAGGGGGGCGCAAGCCCCTACAAAGCCAGGAGAGGGGCTGCTGAGGCCGGGCCTACGGCCGCGCCCCCTGCTAGAGCCCAGCGGGGTGCACCGGCCGAGGAAGCCGTGGCGGCAGATGTGGGCTGTACCATCGCCCTCCTGGAGCCCCTCCTGGAGGAATCCCTGTCCGGAACCCCCTTAGCCCCACTGCCATCCAGACCCCCCGCAAGTGCCGGGGAAGATCTCGGGGCAGCGGGGGGAGACCTCCCCTCCCTAATGGAGGAGATTGACACCCTGGGACTGACCCCGGCCTGCCCGGAGGACGACCCAGCCCCTGCAAGTAGGGCTTAGAGCAGGGCAATTTTGAGTGGCCTCTTCCCTGTTCTCAGTTGCCACACCTGCTCCCACCACCGCAACCCCCCTCGACCCTTCTACCCACCACACGGGAGAAGGGGAACCCACCATCACCGCCCCAGCCACTGAAGAGTCGGCCAAGGCCGAATGGCTGAGCCCCAAGCCACTAGGTGCCCCAACCCTTCTTGTGGACCAGCCCCTTCCCATCCTCCTTAATGATGCTTGCCCGGCTGTCCCCTCACAAGGGCCTGGAGCCACGGGCAGTGCAACCCCACAGGACACCACCGTGGAGACCACCCACCCCGTGCCCACCTCCTTAGCTCCCGGCCCCAACAAAGAGCCTATGCACCCTGCCTGCCTGGCCGCTGTGGCTGTGGGATCCATCCCTAATTCTAACCCTGAACCCTCTCTTGCTCCTTGCCCTGACCCTTCTCCTAACCCAATTCCTATTCCCTACCTTTCCTCAACCCCCATACCCCTCTCTGTACCTACCTCTTCCCCCCCCACTGCCTGTTCATCTGCCGCCCCTGGTGTTGTCTCCTTCCCAGGAGGCGGCCTTTGTGTTCAGCACTCCTAGCTCACTCGGGGCTGCTGTCTTCCCTCCGCCGCCACCACCACCACCCTTAGCCCCCATCCCAGTGGTCCACAAGGCAGCTGCGGAGGCCGAGCCGGAGGACGAACCCCCCGAGGCGCTGCGCGAAGAAATCTGTGTCTTTCTCCGGGATACACATGGTGCCCGGAACCGAGTGAGGCTTGCTCTGCAGCGCTGGGGGGACTTCCACCGCGTCCTTCGGGCCGTGAGGGCCACCATGAAGGAGGAGAAAGGGACCGGGCGGCAGGATGCCGCGGCCTACCAGCGAGCCCGCAGCTTCCGTGACGCCCTCATGGCCTACGGCACTGGCCATGGACTGCTACGGAGCCCGACGAGGGTCGCTGGCGCCCCTGCCCGTGAGGATCCCCCCCAACCCTCCTCGTAATGCCTGTCACCATCGTCACCTTAAATACAAGGGGCTGCAGGACGGGTCTCCGCAGGAACCAGGTGCTCTCCTTCCTTCGGGAGGGGGGGTACTCTATAGCGTTCCTGCAGGAGACCCATACGGACCCAGCCGCCGAAGCCAGCTGGCAGCTGGAGTGGGGAGATGGGGTGCACCTTAGTCATCTCTCCACCCATGCGAGTGGAATGGCCGCCCTGTTCTCCCCTGTCCTGCAGCCCGAGGTGCTGGGGGTCACCGAGGTCGTGCTGGGCCGCCTGCTGCACCTCTGGCTCCACATGGAGGGGCTGGCACTGAGCCTTGTCAATGTCTATGCGTCGACCACGGGTCCGGAGCGGGTGTGTTTCTTCCAGCAGGTGGTCGCCTTCCTCAGCACTTTAGATCCTCATGAATGCCTGGTCCTGGGCGAGGATTTCAACACCACCCTTGAAGAGCGAGACCGCATGGGGACTGAGCAGTGTCAGGCCACCGCGGACGTCCTCCGGGGAATTATAGACCATCACTCCATGGTGAACGTCTGGCGCGACCACCACCCGGATGACGTCATCACCTTCACCTATGTCCGGGTGGGGGAAGATTGGTTGCGCCACTTCCAGTTGGACCGCATCTATATTTCTCGTCACCATCTTGTGTGGGCCCACTCCTCCAGCATCCGGCCGGCCCTGTTCTCGGATCACCACTTGGTGACCGTGACGGCCTCTCTCACCGCAGAGAGGCCAGGGCCGGCCTACTGGCATTTTAACAACAGCCTGCTGGAGGATGTGGGCTTTGTGGCGTCCTTCCGGGAGTTCTGGCTGGTCTGGCGGGGGCAGAGAGGTGCCTTTCCCTCGGTGTGGCACTGGTGGGATGTGGGGAAGGTGCGCGCCCGGCTCTTCTGCCGTGACTACATTTGGGGGGCCAGCTGGCGGCGGGATGCGGGGATAGAGCAGCTGGAGCGGGAGGTTTTAGAGCTGGAGAGGGATCTGGCCACCAGCCCCGAGGATCCGTCCCTCTGCGAAGCTTGCCGGGAGAAGCAGGAGGAGCTCCGGGGCCCTCGAAGACCTCTGGGCTCGGGGTGCCTTCGTCCGATCCCGCATCCATCTCCTTCAGGAGATGGATCGCGGCTCCCGCTTCTTCCACGCCCTGGGGAAAAGGAGGGGGGCCCGGAAGCATGTCATCTGCCTCCTGGCTGCTGACGGCACCCCCCTCACAGATCTGGTGGAGATGCGTGGAAGGGCCAGGGCCTTCTATGCCGACCTTTTCTCCCCAGATCCGACCAATGTCGCCGCCTGCAGGGTGCTCTGGAACGAACTTCCCATGGTCAGCGCGGGCGACCGAGGCCGACTGGAGCTACCTCTCACTCTGGCCAAGTTCTTGGAAGCCCTCCGCCTCATGCCCACCAATAAATCCCCGGGCATGGACGGGCTGACCGTGGAGTTCTACCGCGTGTTTTGGGATGTCCTTGGCCCGGACCTCGTCACCATCTGGGCCGAGTCTGAGGCCAGCAGAGCGCTCCCCCTGTCCTGCAGGCAGGCTGTGTTCGCCCTGCTACCGAAAAAGGGGGACCTCTGCGACCTTTGGAACTGGCGTCCCGTCTCGCTCCTCAGCACGGACTATAAAATTGTGGCCAAGGCCGTCTCACTGCAGCTGGGGTCCGTGCTGCAGGACATGGTCCATCCCGACCAGAGCTACGCTGTCCCAGGCCGTACCATCTTTAACAACTTGTATCTGGTCCGGGACCTCTTGGAACTCGGGTATAGGGATGGTCTGTCGTTCGCCCTCCTGTCCCTGGACCAGAAGAAGGCGTTCGACAGGATGGACCACGGGTATCTCCTGGGCATCCTGCAGGCATTCAGCTTCGGACCCCGTTTCGTGGGTTTTCTCCGGGTGCTGTACGCTTCCGCAGAGTACTTGGTCAAGCTCAACTGGACCCTGACCGAACCGGTCAGCTTCGGGCGAGCAGTACGTCAGAGCTGTCCGCCGTCAGGCCAGCTGTACGCTCTGGCCATGGAGCCCTTCCTCTGTCTCCTCCACCGGAGGTTGACAGGGTTGGTGCTCCATGAGCCAGAGCTGAGGCTGGTCCTGTCAGCGTACGCCGATGACGTCCTCCTCGTGGTCCAGGACCTGGGCGACCTGGTGGGGCTGGAGGCCTGCCTGGCCGTCTACTCGGCAGCCTCCTCCACCCGGGTCAACTGGGCCAAGAGCTCTGGCCTGACGGTAGGGGCCGGGTGGCAGGCGAGCTCCCTCCCACCCGCGCTTCAAGCCATCCGGTGGGGTGCAGGTCCGCTGCTCTATTTGGGCGTTTACTTTTCTGCCACCCATCCCTCCTCAGCAGAGAACTGGCAGGATTTGGAGGGCAGAGTGTCTGAGAGGCTGTGGAGATGGACAGGACTGCTCCAGTGCCTCTCTCTCTGGGGGAGGGCACTGGTGATCAACCAGCTCATCCTGTCCATGCTCTGGCACCGGTTCAACACTCTGGTCCCGACTCCGAGTTTCCTGGCCTACCTCCAGAAGACAGTTCTGGAGTTCTTTTGGCCAGGACTGCACTGGGTCTCTGCATGGATTCTGAGTCTCCCCCCTGGAGGAGGACGGGCAGGGCCTGTGCTGCATCCGCAGCCAGGTCCACGCCTTCCGCCTCCAAGGCCCTGCAGGGGCTCCTCTATGGTGCAGGTAGTCCGGCATGGAGCCATTTGGCGCACGTCTTCCTCTCCTGATTCCGAGGGCTCCGTTACGACCGGCAGCTCTTTTTTCTCCACCTGAGAGGTCTTCCGTGAGACCTCTCCGAGCTGCCGGTCTTCTATCAGGACCTCCTCCGGACCTGGAGGCTCGTCTCGGCCTCCAGGCCCCTTGCGGTCACCGAGGGGGAGGCTCTCCTCACGGAGCCCCTGCTACACAATCCCCAGCTACGTGTGCAGGTGGCGGAGACCCTCTCGGTGCGACGGTGGTTGGTCCTGGCAGGAGTCACCAGGGTCGGAGACCTCCTGGACTACGCCTGGGGCGACTGGATGGACCCCCATGCGCTGGTTCGGTGCATGGGGATTCCCACCCTCCGAATCCCCCGATGCATACTCCAGGAGGTGAGGGCAGCCTTGCTCCCTGCTGCTTTGATGTACCTCGGGAGGGTCTTGCAAGAGGGTGCTCCCCGCCCTCCCCTCAGCCCCAGCCCTCCGGTGCTTACCATTGGGCCTCGGCTCCACGAACCCCCTCGGCCCCCCCATCCTCACACCCCAAGCCGGCTGCTTGATCTGCAGCCGGTCCCCTTCCAGACCGCGCCAAGGAACCATCTGTACATGCTCGTGCTCCACACCCTTCATTTTCTCGCCCTCGTGTCCCACCCGGACACGAAGTGGCGGGATCTACTACCACCCTTGGAGGGCGAGGACCCCCAGTGGGCCAGTCTGTATTCCACCTTGACCCCACGGCCTGCCGGGGACATCAGTTGGCGGCTCCTTCACGGAACTGTGAGCATGGGCGCGTACCTGGCGCGGTTCACCTCCCACCCTGACACCTGCCCTTTCTGCGGCGTGAGGGAGACCCTGGCGCACGTATACCTAGAGTGCACCAGGCTGAAGCCCCTCTTCCGGCTCCTCCAGAACCTCTTGTTGTGGTTCTGGCTGCACTTTTCCCCTCACTTGTTCATCTACTCACACCCCATCCGTGGCCCACGAAGTCGTGGGACCTCCTCGTCAACCTCCTCTTAGCCCTGGCCAAACTAGCCATCTACAAGACCAGGGAGAGGAGGTTGGCAGGGGGGGCTCTCTGCGACTGTGGGGTCTATTTCCATTCCCTTGTCAATTCACGTCTCTGGGCAGAGTTCCTCTGGGCGGCGTCCGCTGTCTCCCTGGATACCTTCGAGGAGCAGTGGGCGCTGTCCGGGGCTCTCTGCTCGGTGTCCCCTTCTGGTTTCCTGCGTTTGACCCTGTGACCCCCACACCCTTTCCTGTTTTTCATTTGTTGTCCCCCGTAATCAGTTGGACCCGGGTCCAGTGGCTCCGCCCCTAGGCTGGGGGGGGAGCCTTTAGTGGTGGGTGGGCTCGTGCTCACCCACCTACCCACGGATTCATATAGGAGAATTTTCCTACTGCCTTCTGCCCTTGCTATACCACAATGGTCAGTGGTGTCTTAACTACAAGACCATACTTCCTCTCTATAGTCACTATACAATGCAGAATGACATCTAAAAACACAGTATTTTGCCATTTTATAAATCTGAGAGATTGGGTATGGCAAGGCAATATCAGTTTGGGAATGATTGAAATGTTGACCTTCCATTTTGGGGTTTTAAGTGTTAGGGGTCTTGTTTCTCATCCTTCACAATCTTTCTAAAACATGAAAAACATCAGAAAATGTAAGTATAGTGCAAATGCAGAGACTAGAAATTTATTAAACTCGTTTGAATAAAATAAAAACTGACTTGAACCTTTAATCAGAATGTCAAGTAAACCTGATTTGAACTAGTTCCTGAGGTTTGAAAAAGCTTGGCTAAACTTTTTATTCCCTATTGTTTTTTATTTTCATGCCACTTCCTCATTTTAGGTCCCACAGGATACTACGTTTCAAAGGTTGACCAAAAAAACCCATTTCCTAAAGAACTCTTTCCAATATCCATAGTTCAGTAACTTGTTTCAAATATTTTTTAAAAAATAAAATGACTGACTTCTTTTGTTAGGAGCCACCTAATTTACAGCCGGCAAAAAGCACTTCTATTTTTCAGCAGCATCATATGCCTCTAGTAATTTGTCAAACTATTATTTCATTAACATTGTTTATGAAGTTTATTGTAGTGTCTAAGCCACACCTGTTGAAGTCAATAGGAGTCTGAAGGAAAAGTTTGAAGTATCTGATGTACTTTCCTTGCCAACCAAACTCCTGCTGAATCTTGGATTAGGCCCAGAGAAGCTAACATTTACTCTGAGAGATGTTACAAATGCTCAGGGGTGTGTGTAGGAATTTAAATTTGACCCCTTTTGCAGGGGCACCTTTGATTTCCCCCCACTTCCCTAGGAGGAGCTTGCTTTCTCCCCGCCCTGGCAGGAGCTCACTCTCTTCCTCCCCACCCCCACTCTGGCTCCAGAAGGAGATCGGGTTTCCTGCCTCAGCCCCAGCAAGTGCTCACTGTCCCTCTACTCTCTGCCCCAGCCCTGGGGGAAGCTCACCCTTCCCCTATCCGAGTAGGAGCTTGCTCTTTGCCCCAGCCCTAACAGCTGCTTGCTCTTTGCCCCCGCATCACAACCCTGGGGCTAAATGAGTTCTGCGCCACCAATGAATATGCCCCTGCTGCCCCTCCCCACTTGCATGCCCCTGTGAATGCTGGTTGCAAAAGGAAGCATTCAATGGCCATGAAAGAGCCTCAGTTCGAGGATCTGGCACCTTCATGGCCACTGAAAGCTGCAGTTGTTAAAGTGTGGAAAACAAATAGGCCTATTTAAATTTCTTACCATACCTCAGTAGTTTAACACTTATCTCTAGAGACTGGCATTGTGCAGGCCATGGTTCTTTGCCAATTTAAATGGCTTTTGCTGATATCAGTTTGAGTAAATTGACACTTCTCTCATAACTATGGCCAAGCGGTTAATCTCAAAACAACTAGAACACCTAACAAAAGAGTTAATTACAAACCTATTTTAAAATAATATTATCTCAGAAGACTAAGACTTAGCATGTGGACTGAGAGCTGACTGTATTTTTAAATGGAGAGAAATAAACACAATTTGTGCAAGACTAAGTGTGTGGCTAATTTTTTATGCTTTTTATTTTTATTTTTTTAACAAATAAGATGGATCTCTTTATAGACGTACATATTAAGATGCAAATTGGAGTTTGACAATCAAGGGCTCAATGTAAGCTGTGGGGTTTGTTACTGACTATATTATTAGTTATATCCAGCAGTTTGGATGATTCATAGAAAGAAACATTTTGTATTTATATAGTACTTTTCATCTGAAAATCTCAAACTGGGATAAGTTATACTGTTCCCAAGACCACTTACTAACGTTAAATCACTACTAATGAACTGTAGACAGTAGTGGTATTTGTTTTCTATCTGTACAGAATTGTGCCCTAACTTCTTTGTAACTCTGACATATTTTTCCTCTTTCCACTTTCTTTAAATGCTTCTAGGTTACAAAAAACAAATATTCCTTTGAAGGCTGATTCTGGTTCATGGACATTGATATCAAGGTTAGACTCTGGAAAACTGGCATTGTTATGACTTACAAAGGAAGTTACAGTTGTTCTTTTCTGTATTCACATTACTAGTGAAAAATTTCATTTCACCAACTTGAGAGACATAAGATTAAATATTTAATTTTGGTTCATGATACTTCGAACTCACCAGACAAACACAAACGCTTTAAGTTAAAATGTATTCTAAATATTAACCTTTCCCAAAGCCAACTTCCATAGACTGTTATAGTTAAAAATGACATGCATGAAGAGTGATATTAACATCCCTGCCCCAACACACGCTTTTCACATTCAAGCAAGAGGACCCCACCTTGCCCCTCTATCCCTGAATCCATTTCAGTTACCATGTGGAAACTGATTCTCAAGTAATAGTAACAAGCTGGACAGTGCCCTAATCCTGTGGAACACTTTTCTCCTACTTAGTGACATATAAAAAGGCTACCAGCTGTTAGGTTGTCTAAATGAAGAACAGTTCTCATTACCGGCCTTAGAGCACTGCTTCATCCTGTTATTGTGGCTTCTACCTCAATAAACAGGTAAAACAGCCATGTGTGCTGTCAGTTCATATTTTAAAAGCTTGAGCCAGGCTTGCTCCAACATGAAAGACAATGCCATTTTTGTATGTGTTTTGAACATCAAACTTTTTACCATATGAAGTCTTTCTTCCATAAGTTGTGAAGAAAATCAGTAGATAGGTAATGGCAAAGGTAAAAAATTGCAAGGAAAAGAAATAGCCTTTTCAATCTCCTAAGAGGATAATGCCAAATAAAAGAAAAATTTTACTGTGAGAGTGTTGCCAGTTTGTTGTCTTTATTCCTAGATTTGACTATTTATTAATTTACGTGATGACAAAAAGTGTCAAAGCGCCCATCGACAAATCTAGCAACATTCACAGCTTTTCACAGCTCCATTGTGAGACAAAAGTAGCTAAAATTCATAATCATATAATCAGTCTATTTGTTAAGCACCCAATCAAAAAAACCAGTGCACTCTATGTTTCCCTTCCTGAAGGGCAGGACAATCCCACTGGACTTCATCTGGACTCCCCGGCTTTCCCCTTTAGGGCTGGCGAGACAGAGAGAAGAGGTGTCAGAGCAGGGGTAAAGTTGCCGCTGCCACCCATCCCTTGCTAGGTTAATTGCATTGGCTCATCATCTTCCTCTTCCTCCTCCACCTCCTCTCCAGGGCCCAGACACGGGGGAAAGCGGGATGAGGGGGAATTACCCACTGCCTCTGACTTTGCTGCACGCAATCGTTCATGCCCCTGGAAAGGGACCCAGGGATGTGGACAAAAACCCCACTGGGCACCAAGCCCCCTGCCAAAAGACAAACACAGCCTATTCATTCAAGGAGAAGCAACCCTTTCACAGCACGGCGCAAATGGAACCCAGCAGCAGCAATCAAGAGCCAAGTACTGAGTCTGAAGCACGTGAGTGGGAGATGGACATGATGGAGACATAGGTTTGTTATTAACAATTTGTTCACCTCGCAGTTTTGAGCTATTTTGTGAATCCATTAATTATAACATGAAATGTGTATTTTTGTAAAATATTTGCATGTGTAATATATAGTGGTATATAGTTAAAGATGATTTATGGATACTTTTGATAGTGACAGGTATTGAATGTTGATTTAGCAACATCGAACAACTTTTGGGTGCATCTTTGGCTACTTCCTGCCTCAAGGAGTTGGCTTCTGCATGCAGCTGGAAGTTGTCGTCTTCTCCTTTCTTTGTATGTTCAGCACTTTTACATAATTTTGTTCAATCCATTTGGATTTCATAAATCCTGACTGTGCAAACCATAGCTTAAAGAAAATATAAATCTTGCCCACAGAACATTTTCAGAAAACCACCTCCTTCTCAAAGGGATGCCATCTATATGAGGGAAACATAGAATAAAATTAAAAGGCTCTGCCTAATAAACCCTGGAAGAAGTTGCAAGGTTCATATCAATCCATCACTGTATTAGATAGCAATTTTGACACACTATTAGCACAAGTAATCAATATGGAGAACTGATTTAAGAAAGAAATAAACTATTCTCACAGGAATCTGAAAACACAAGAAGCAGAGACTGAAGTACATTAAGCTTGCACTCTGCTGCAAATCAGGTTAATAAAGGTTAATGAATCACAATCTGTGGAAGAACAAAAGGTTGGTGGGGTTTTCCCCAAGGCAATAGAGGCTGATGATCTGAATATTTTCTTGATAGTTTGGTCTCAAGTTCTGCATGTAAGTACTGAAGAAGTTCTGCTTTTTATAAAGGGTATGCTGAGTATCTAGCAGATTTCTATCAGAAAAGAAGCATGAGACAAGAGAAGCAATCATGAAAGTATAATCGGGACCAGAACGTGGATTTCTTCTTCGAGTGCTTCTTCATGTTTATTCCAATTAGGTGTGTGCATGACATGAGTCACTGGAAGATTTTTCCCTTAGCAGTACCCATCAGGCCCAGTGCAGGCACCCCTGGGTGTCGCCTCCACTGCACTGTAAAACAGCCCCTGCTGACCTGCTGCCTCCTCAGTTCCTTCTTACGGCCCATGACGGCCATTGGAACTTCTTGCCTTTCTGTCCGGCAAGTATTCCTTTAGCAAAGAAAAGAAAAATTGTAAATATTTGTTGTTAGTTCTTAGTTGTAGTTAAGTTTCCCTTGGGGGTCTCCTCACCCCCTTATCTTCTTCCTGGGATAGGGGCATGCCTGGGTCCCAAGGATTTAAACCATGCAGGGCCTGCCACAAGCATATGCTGAGGGGAGACCCATCACAAATTCTGTCTAAAGTGCCTTGGAGAAACACATCAAGTTGATAGGTGTAGGAAGCAGGGGCTTCCAGCCGAGGACCTAAAAGGGCAGGAGCATCAGACTTCAACATGTCCTTATGGAGGCAATGCTCCACCCCCAACCGGGTTCCAACATCAGTGCGGAGTGCTCCAGCCTCTATAAAAGAGGTTACAGTGTCAAAGAGGACTTTACGCCAAGAGCTCCTTAGCACTGATATTCTCTGGCACCAGAGACTCGGCACCACCCCCGCTCCATGATGCCACAGAAAAAACATAAAAGTCCACGGGGAAATAGGAGATTCAGCATCCTCTCTATCTGGGCCAGCACCGTCTAGCTGAGCCCCACAAGGGGATCCATTGAATCCGGTGCTGTTCGACTCACCTGACCATGTGGGAGAGCTGCACTCTCCTTCAATTCCAGATACCATTGAGGCAGCGCGGGACTTAATAGCCATGATGGCTCAGCAGTAACCCTCCAGAGGGGGAAGTATGAAATAAAACCTAGAATCATAGAACATTAGAGTTGGAAGGGAGGTCATCTAGTCCAACCCGTTAAAAGCAGGACTAACCTCACCTAAATCATCCCAGTCAGGGTTTGTCAAACCACAGCTTAAAAACCACTACAGATGGAGATTCCATTACCTCCGTAGGTAATCCATTGCAGTGCTTCACCATCCTCATAGTGAAAAACGTTTTCCTCATATCCAACCTAGACCTCCCCCACTGCAACTTGAGACCATTGCTCCTTGTTCTGTCATCTACTACCACTGAGAACAGCCTAGCTCCATCCTCCCTGGAATCCCTTTCAGGTAGTTAAAGGCTGCTATCAAATCCCCCCTCATTCTTCTCTTTGCAGACTAAACAAGCCTAGTTCCTTCAACCTTTTCTCATAAGTTTTGTGCTCTAGCTCCCTAATCATTTTTGTTGCCCTCCACTAGACTCTCCACATTCTTTTTGTAGTGGGGGCCCCAAAATTGGACACAATACTCCAAATGTGACTTCATCAATGCCAAATAAAGGGGAATAATCACTTCCCGCGATCTGCTGGCAATGCTCCTACTAATACAGCCCAATATGCTATTAGCCCTTTTGGCAACCAGGGCACACTGCTGACTCATATCCAGCTTCTTATTCACTGTAACCCACAGGTCCTTTTCTGCAGAACTGCTGCCTAGCTTGTCGGTCCCCAGTCTGTAGCTATGCATGGAATTCTTCCATTCTAAGTGCAGGACTCTGCACTTTTCCTTGTTGAACCTCATCAGATTTCTTTTGGCCCAATCCTTCAATTTGTCTAGGTCCCTCTGTATCCTAGCCCTACCTTCCAGGGTATCTTTCACTTGCCCTAGCTTAGTGTCAGCTGCAAACTTGCTGAGGGTGCAATATACCCCATCCTCCAGATCATTAATGAAGATGTTGAACAAAACTGGCCCCAGGACCAACCGCTGGACCACTCCACTTGTGACCAGCTGCCAGCTAGACATGGAGCCATTGATCACTGCTCGTTGAGCCCTATAATCTATCCAGTTCCCTATCCAATTTATAGTCCATTCATCCAACCCACACTTCTTTAACTTGCCGATAAAAATACTGTGGGAGACTGTATCAAAAGCTTTGCTAAAGTCAAGGTATATCACGTCCACTGTTTTCCCCACATCCACTGAGCCAGTCACCTCTTCATAGAAAGCAGTTAGGTTGGTCAGGCATGACTTGTCCTTGGTGAATCCATGTTGACTGTTCCTGCTCACCTTCCTCTCCTTTAAGTGCCTTAAAATGGATTCCTTGAGGATCTGCTCCATGACTTTGCTAGGCATTGAGGTGAAGCTGACCGATCTGTAGTCCCCTGGATCCTCTTTCTTCCCTTTCTTGAAGATGGGCACTATATTTGCCTTTTTCCAATCATCAGGGACCTACCCAATTTGCCACGAGCTTTCAGAGATAATAGCCAATGGCTCTGAAAAAACATCAGCTAACTCCCTCAGCATCCTTGGATGCATTGCATCAGGCCCCATGGACTTGTGTATGTCCAATCTTTCTATACAGTCCTGGACCTGTTCCTTCAGCACTGAGGGATGTCCAACTCCTTCCCATTCTGTGCCACCCAGTGCAGTAGTCTGGGAGCTGACCTTGTCTGTGAAGACAGAGGCAAAAAAGGCATTGAGTACCTCAGCTTTCTCCACATCCTCTGTCACTAGGTTGCCTCCCCCCTTCTGTAAAGGGTCTTACACTTTTCTTACGCACTTTCCTTAATTTTCCTCTTGTTGGTAACATACCTGTAGAAACCCTTCTTGTTTCCCTTCACATCCCTTGCTAGCTGTAACTCCAATTGTGCTTTGGCCTTCCTGATTTCATTCCTGCATGTTCAAGCAGTATTTTTATAATCCTCCCTAATCATCTGACCACTTCTTGTAAGCTTCTTTTTTATGTTTAAGTTCACCAAAGACTTTGTTAAGCCAAGCTGGGCACCTACCATATTTGCTATTCTTTCTGCATATCGGGATGGTTTGTTCCTGTGCCCTCAATACGGTTTCTTTAAAATACAGCCAGCTCTCTTGGATTCCTTTCCCCCCTCATAATAGCCTCCTAGAGGATCCTGCCCATTAGCTCCCTGAGGGAGTCTAAGTCTATTTTTCTGAAGTCCATGGTCTGTATCCTGCTGTTCTCCTTTCTTCCTTTTTTCAGGATCCTGAACTTGACTAGCTCATGGTCACTGCTGGCTAGGTTGCCACCCACTTCTACTTCTCCTATCAAATCTTCCCTGTTTGTGAGCAGCAGGTCAAAAGGAGCACAGCCCCTAGTTGGTTGCTCCAGCACTTGCACCAGGAACTTGTCTGCAATGCTCTCCAAAAACTTCCTGCATTGTTTGTGCTCTGCTGTATTGCTCTTCCAGCAGATGTCAGTGTGATTGAAGTCCCCCATGAGAACCAGGTCCTGTGAACTGGAAACTTTCCCTAGTTGACTGAAGAAAGCCTCATCTACCTCGTCCTCATGGTCTGGTGGTCTATAAAAGACGCCCACCACAACATCACCCTTATTGTTCTTGCTTCTAAGCTTAACCCACAGACTTTCAAATAGCTTATCTCCAGTTTCATACTGCAGCTCAGAGCAATCATAGTGCTCTCTTACATACAGTGGAACTCCTCTACCCTTTCGCCCCTGCCTGTCCTTCCTGAACAGTTTATACCCATTCATGACAGCGCTCCAGTTGTGTGAGTTACCCCACCAAGTCTTGGTTATTCCAGTCATATCACAGTTTCTTGACCGTGCCAGGACTTCCAATTCCTCCTGCTTGTTTCCCAGGCTTCTTGCATTTGTGTATAAGCACTTGAACCGATTGCCCTACTTTCTCAGTACGAATCTGAGAATCTCCGCTGTTGCACCCTCCTCCTTCTGCTTCCTCATGGTGTCCCACTTCCCTTCGGGCTTAGGTCCCCATCCCCCATTGAATCTAGTTTAAAGCCCTCTTGACTCTTCCCTCTCTTCGTTAGGTGAATCCCATGTCTTCCTAGTAATCCTTCCTGGAACAACATCCCATGATCAAAGAATCCAAAGCCCTCTCTCCGACACCACCTATGTAACCATGCATTTATTTCCCCAATCCGATGGTCCCTACCTGGGTCTTTTCCTTCAACAGGGAGGATGGATGAGAACACCATTTGCGCCTCAAACTTCTTTATCTTTTTCCCAGAGCCACATAGTCTGCAGTCATCTGCTCAAGGTCCTTCTTGGCAGTGTCATTGGTGCCCACATGGAGAAGTAGGAAGGGGTAGGAGTCTGAGGGCTTGATGAGTCTCGGCAGTCTCTCCGTCACATCCTGAATCCTAGATCCAGGCAACCAGCACACTTCTCTAGTTTTCCGGTCTGGACAGCAGATGGATGACTCCATCACCCTTAGGAGGGAATCCCTGACCACGATCACCCTTCTCTTCCTCTTGGGAGTGCTGGTCACGGAACCCCCATCCCTAGGACAATGCATCCCAGGCCTTCTGATCAACAGGGTCTCCTTCTGATCCATTCCCTCAGATGAGTCTTCCAAATCGTTCTCCGCCATACTACCTTACCTCTATTTGCATGGTGGGCATATAGGTTCTCTTTCTTCGGGAGGTCACATGCTGCCAATTTTCTTCCTCATTCTTCAGTCTCCTCTGCACTGTCTTCAGTACCTCCAGTATGCTACGGCACTGGTCGCCCTCACCTTGTCACCACTTTCTTGCCCCATCTCATTCAGCTCCACCATGGTCTCCACATTGTGAGTCTCCGTCATCTGGCTCAGAGGCAGAATCCTAAATGTCCAGATGCAGCTGGCACTGGTCGCAGAGGTGCAGCCTTAGGTAGGAACAAGAAGAAAACCCCTTTATGGGACTATGGCAGGCACATTGGCACATCTCCCTGTGGCATGGAGAGGGGTGACGACTACGACACCAAGCAGAGAACAAAGCTTTAAGTGGAATCCGGTACCAATGAGGACCACGGTACTGAGAGGGAGGTCCCAGGGAAATCACAGGATCCCGTAGGGCAGGAAGACCCAGCCCTTCCGAAAATATCACTGCAAGCAGCCTTGGATGCGGTGTTCTCTGCCACATGCACTATGGAATCAGCTATTGTGATGAGAAGATGCTTCTGGCTGCAGGTGTTAGGCCTCCGCCCCTGAGGTGCAACAGCAAACCACACAGGATGTGCCATTTGAGGGCGTAGGGTTATTTTTGGAACAAAATGACTCCAGGATGCACAGCCTAAAAGATTCTGAAGTCTTTCTGCCTGCAAACACTGAGGTCTCAGAGACAACACTTTAAACCTCTTCCTGTCCCACGATTTTACCAGGCTCAGAGGAAGGAGTATCAGGAAGCAACAGACACAGAATACCACAGCCTTCACCTAATCAGGGCCAGAGCTCAGCGAGACAGCTGTCGAGCTCCAAGCAGTCATTTTGAAGGTGCTCCCGAGGGCAACACAGCAGTCCACAATCAGGATCTCTCCCTGTTTCCTGAATTGTCTATCCCATTTCTACTGTGCATGGACTCACATCACCTCGGACACTTGGGTGCTGCACATGGTAGAAGTGGGATATTCTCTCAAATTTTCCTCCTTCCTGTCCTTCCGCCCCCTTCCCCGTCCCTCTTCAGGGACCCATCTCATGAGCAACTCCTTAACCAGGAGGTGCGGGAACTCATATGATTGGGAGCTGTGGAGAAGGTTCCTCCAGAGCTAAGGGGAAAAGGGTTTACTCCCGATATTTCCTAATCGCAAAGGGGGTCTCAGACCCATTCTCGATCTGCAAAACCTCAACAGATTCATGAAGAAGACAAATTTTAGTATGGTCTCTTTGGCTGCAGTCATCCCCTCTCTGGATCTAGGAGAATGATATGCCACTCTCGACCTAAAGGACACTTACTTTCACGTATCAATAGCTCAGTCTTATAGAAGGTTCCTCAAGTTTGTGATGAACCACGCTTACTATCAGCTTACAGTCCTCCCATTTGGATTATCAGCAGCTTCTTGAGTTTTCACCAAGTGCATGGCAGTGGTTGCCACCTTCCTGAGGAAATGGCAGGTGTGTTTCCACACCTAGATGGTTGGCTGATCAAGGGCCGCTCCAAAGAATAGGCAGAGGCATACCTCAAACTAGTATGGTCAACCTTCAACAGTCTGGGTCTTTGGCTAAATGTACCCAAAGCAACACTATCCTCTACCCAAAGAATAGAATTTATAGGACCAGTGCTAGACTTCATTCAGGCGAAGACACTCCTACCAGTGTCTCACTTCGAGGCTATGGGCTTCATCATGAGGGAACTGAGTCACTTTTCCACCACAAGAAGAAGAAATCATCTGAAACTTTTAGGTCACATGGCTTCATGCACATAAACGATGCAGCTCATGAGGTTGTAGCTCAGACCTCTCCAGACCTGGGTAGCATCGACCTACCAACCAAAGAGAGACAAATTGGACAAGGTAGTTTCACTTCTCGCTTGGGTCTTTGAATCCCTTCAATGGTGGCTTGATGCTCAGCTAATAAATGCGGGAGTCCCCTTCACCAGACCCCAACCATCCCTCTCTCTGTCACAGACACATCCAAGTTGGCATAGAGAGCACACTTGGGGTCACTCAGGACTCAAGAACTCTGGTTTCAGGCCCAGCTGTAGCTCCACATCAACATCAAGGACCTGAGAGCGGTCTGCCTACTGTGCCAAACCTTCCAGCCTCATGTAGAGCGCAGATGCATCTCAGTCCTGACAGACAATATGACAGCAGTGTTTTACATAAATAGGGTGGAGCACGCTCCTCTCCCCTCTGTCAAGAAGCCCTCAAGCTGTGAGACTTCTGTATCGCTCATTCCATACATATGGAAGTATCTTACTTTTTGAAGGCCAGAATTTGCTGGCAGACCATCTCAGCAGATCATTCCACAACCACGAATGGTCCATCCACCTAGATATACTGAACAATGTCTCCCAGAAATGGGGAGTTCCCCAAGGGGGACTTGACTGAAAAGGAAGCGTCAGCAGTTCTGCTCCTTCTTGAACCACAACCTAGGCTTGATCACGGACACATTTCTCCTTCCATGGGGACAATATCTAATCTACATTTCCCCCATTCCCGCTGGTTCACAAGGTCCTACTCAACATGAGAAGGGAGAAGGCATTGGTCATCTTGATAGCCCCAGCCTGGCCTTGGCAGCCTTGGTATACAATGCTGCAGGAGCTGTCAGTGGTCACTCCCATAGCTCTACCATTGGTGCTGGATCTCATCACGCAGGTGTGACATTCCCCTTTCAGGCCTGACAGGTCAGGTGTGTGACGGTTCCCCTTCAGAGAATCAGCCATCCAGCTCCCTCTCAAAACCTGAGCTCCAGGCTGAGTATCTATATGCACAGACCCTGATTCAGTCACACTGTTCTGGGCATTCTCTCCGAAGTGATCAGGGAGGAGACATTCACCTTCCTTCACGGGGTAAAATGGGATCCTCCATTAAACTGGGTTTATGCCCTGCCTTCTGAGGCATATGGCCCATAGACATCTGTGCTTGCTCAAAGGCATCTGCCATTGCAGCCATGTCTATCACAGATTTCAAATCTTTATCCCATAGGCCATTCCTTACATCATCTTAAAAACTACATGCTTGAAAACTTGTCTTGTGCTATCAGGTCAAAGAATTGGTCATAGGTCTGAACACCTTTCCTCTTCACCCATTTGTTTAACAAATCACACAACTTATAAGCATACATTAATTATGCCTACATCCCTCTTAAGATTTCTAAATTTCATTCTATACACTTCAGGTGCAATCGGAAACCTTTGCAAGACAGCTTTCTTAAATGCAGCATATTTTAAAGCCTCCTCAATTGGCATTTCATTGAACACAGACAAAGCTTTACCAGACAGTTTTGCAATGAGAGTGTTGCTCCACAGGAATCTTGTGTGCCTCACAGAGCTTTTCAAAAGTAGTGAAGTACTCCTCAATGCAATCTGTCTCTTTGTGAGCAGGACACCGCTTATCAAAGCTAGATTTTTAGCAGTGGAGGGAGAAAAGTTGCTTCTTGCTGCTTTAACTATAAGGCAGATCTGGGGGCTGCCTCTTGAGTTTCCCTGGCTGCAATTGCTTCTTGCTGCTTTAACTCAAAGGCACACCAGTGTGTGGCTGCCTCAGCTTCTCTGGTTGCAGCTTTTTATGCAGCTTTAACTCTAAGGCATGTCTGTACAGCTTCCTTGGTTTCCCTGGCCTCGGTTGCTTCTTTGAGCTTCATTTCTGCCTGCCACTTTTGAAACTCCTGGTCCCTCTCTTTCTCCTGGGCTTCCAGCTTTGCAATTTCCAGTTTTGCAGTTGCCTCACTGATAAGCATTTTTATGTTTCCCTGTGCTTATTTCCCTCACCCGAAATAAACAAACAGAAAATAACAAAACTGTGACCTTCTTCTGACTGTTCTTAGCCACTGCACTTAAGCTCACTTAAAATCACAAATACCCAGGCTTAAAGTGTGAACTTAATTCAGAATAAACTGTACATATACCCTATGCTTGCTGCACCAAGCAATCCCCTTTGCAATCTGAACTACTATATCACTGTGCCACTCCAATCCCCCACTCCTGGAGCACATTTCATTCTGATTTGCTATGTGAACTCCCACTCCTGGGCAGCTCATGCAAAGCCATCAGCAAACAAGTTGGCCCCTCCCCTTTGAATCAATGAGTGAATGCCTCTAGCCAGCCACTCATGGGGTTATGCAATGGTAGGACCCCAATCACTATCCCCAGTCTCAGATGCAAACCTAGGAACTGCCATCTTACAGTGTTCAGTGCTGCCCACTGGACTTTGCAAGCTCATATGTTTGTCAGTTTATCACAGAAATTGATATGCACCAGCTTTGTCACTTCAAATGGAGTCTTTGACACACCTTAAACCAAATGCACTGCTTTAGATGAAACAAACAAGTTCATTAAGTACAGAAAGAATTTAAGTGATTATAAGTCAGAGGAAAATAAATCAGATTTGATCAGGATGAGATAAAAGCAAATCACAGTCTAAACTAAGTTTAACACTTTCAATAACTTTACAAAGTGAAATAATGCTCACCACATTATTAAGGGGGCTGATCTTCAGCTAGGCCCTCCTCCTGTGGACTCTCCTTCAGTTGCTTGATGATTGTAGGTGGAAGTTGAGAAGAAAGAGCAAGAGATTGCCAAATATCTCTTATTTTAGCATATTTCTTCACCCCCCCATCTGGGGGTCAGATGACAAACCATGTCCAGCATGACTTCCTCCACTTGAGTCAATGAGTATTCCCTCATTGACGCTTAGGCTAGTTCATTGTTCTTGGAAGAGCTGGTTTGTTTTATGCTTGCCTTAGTGAAGTGTGAACTACCTCTCTGCTTTTAGTGTTTTGCCTAGCTCTGCCTCAAGCCATGAGACACACATCTGGGAATATTACATAGCAAGCTTCATAACCATACATATGACATTGCAACAAACATACTACTATAACAATAAAGTTCAGTATATCATGAGCACTCCAAAACATGTTGCATGACATATTTTGCATTAAACAATACACAGTTACGCTAAAAGGATGAACAGGAATGATACACAATCACACCATAAGAGTGTACGTGGGGTGCAATGTGTCACAGCAAGACAGGATTGCCAACCTTGCATTTTAGTTTTTACTGACATGAAGATCTGAAGTTGATTTTTTTTTTCCTGGCATAATAAACTTTTTACTGACGTCAATAAAAATATCATAAACAATACAATAATGTCACAAAAAAGTGTATTCACTCACAATATTCTGTACACAGGAATTAGGAATTATGCAATTGTTTTAGCTGCATTTAATTGATCAGTCGAGTTCTTTGGTCATGTGCAATGCTAGAAAACAGGAAATTGATAACGTCATGGTCAGTTTAGTTTTATGATATAGGAACTGATTTTGAATGATGACAATCAGTGTAAAAATACAATGTTTTATTTCTTCCCAATTTCATGGACATTTTCATTTATTTACAGATTTATGGATGGTATTAAAATTGTACATATTTTATTGGCTGTCAATAAATTTACAGATGGCTGGCAACCCCACAGCAGGATTGTTACCTGCAGCATCCCAACCTTGAGTGCCTTCACATCATGGCATGGAAACTCCATTGCTAAATCACAGGGAGTCTGCATGCTTGGGCCCGGTCAAGGCAGTCCACCCTGCCTATTTTGCCAAGTGGAAGAGGTTCTCCAGCTGGGTGGTGCAGAAAGACACATCTCAAATACACCTTTATCTTGGACTATCTACTGCACTTACTGCCAGCCCTAGCTGTTTCATCATTCATAAAAATACACCTGGTGGCAATAGCCTTCTTCAACCCAGGCACATTTGGGCATTCAGTATTCATTGATTGAATGGTGATCCGCTTCCTCAAGGGAGTGGATAGACTCTATCTGCAGGTTTATCTTGGGATCTTAATTTGGTCCTTACCAGACTTATTGGACCCCCCTTCAAGCCCTTAGCTTCCTGTTTCCTCCTGTATCTTTCAAGAAAGCCTATCTATCTTGTCCCAAAGGATCTCATCTTGGTTCACCTCCTGTATCAGAACTTGCTACGACCTGGCTAACATGCCAGCTTCAGGACTAACAGCACCCTCCACCAGGGCAGAGGCCTTGTTGGCAGCATTCCTGATGCATATCCCAATGTAAGAGATCTGCAGGACTGCAACCTGGCCATCAGTCAACACATTCACTGCATTATGCCATTACCTAACAGGCCAGAGATAATGCAGGGTTCAGGAGAGCAGTGCTTCGGTGAGTGATTCTATGAGCTCTGACCACTCCATATTGGGTCAGCTTGGGAATCACCTAATTGGAATTGACATGAGCAAACACTCAAAGAAGAAAAGACAGTTACTTACCTTTGTAACAGTTGTTCTTTGAGATGTGTTGCTCAGGTCCATTCCAAGACCACCTGCCTTCCCCTCTGTCGGACCACTCTGGCAAGAAGGAACTGAGGAGGCAGCGGGTCAGCATGACCCTATATACAGCGCAATGGAGGCACCACTTCAGGGGACGCCGGCACTGGCCCGGCCGGTAATGCTAGGGGAAAAACCTTTCAGCAACTCTGCATGCAGTGTGTACACACCTAATTGGAATGGACATGAGCAACACATCTTGAAGAACAACAGTTACGAAGGTAAGTAACCATCTTTTCAATATCCCAAACTAGATACACATTTCTTGACCTAGCAAGTGAAAAAACATCATTCCTTGTTTACACTGAACATATTTGATATAGAAACATTGGGTCACAATAAAGTTTTATAGAGTCACTCTGTGGGGGTGAATGGAACTTTAAAACAGGTGACTACAATACTACCCGAACAGTATAATAGTAATTCATCTACTGTTAATAAGGTCATTATTTTACTGGGCTTTTGCTGAGAGGATGGCTTCACAAAATTCCCAAACGCTGTCCTACTGCGTTTAGTTTGTTAGCTAGCACTTCCACATCTATGCTATATAGTACTCCCAGACTATTTCGTGCTCCTCCTAGAGTTTTATTTACCAAACTTCTTTTTGCCTTCTTAGTAAGAATCTTTGGTAAGACTTATGTCTCCACCCATCTTTTCTATCCTATAAACAGAGGATCAATATGGATTTCTGATGGAAAATGGAAACTTCACATATGAAATACAATTAAACCAAACTACCACTTATAAAGTTATAATGGCTGATGCTCAGATAGAATGGATATCTTCTATTGTAGCATTAGGATTAAATATCAACAAAAATGTGACGAATCCAATAGAACACAAATAGTGGGCTATAAAACAAACTTCTGTATGGCAGACAGTAGAACTTGAAGCTTGTATGGAAGAACATGGTATTGGATATGTTTGTAATAACAATGCAATTCAGCCAGTTGATATATGTTTAAATGCAGAAAAAGACGTCATTATTAATTAGATGCTTTTCTGCTTAATGGATTGGTGGTTGTGTATATAGGAAAAACATACGTTCATATTAGAAGTTGGTGTAACTTGCTTAAGATTGTTTAATAACTTACAATCCATATAAAAAACAACATTTTTGTAAAGTAATCTCGATGCTTGGTTGCGATTTTAATTTCACGATACCTGAAATTAAAAATGAGCATGTTAGGGATCAACTTCAGTTATATGAAGAGATTGATCCAGTACCAATCTGGATTAATATAAATTAAGTCAGGCAACTGATAAATCATCCAGACTTATGGAAAACAATTGGAAAAGGCCCAAGAGAATGCAGAAAAAGTTATGATTACTGTTCACCGCTCAACTAACCAAATTGAGCAAATTATATAATGTATAATAGGGATCACCAAACATAATGGTGGGAAGCATTCTTGAGATGGTCCCCTGTGGCAGTGTTTATCAACCGCCAGTCCACAGACCGGCACTGGTCTTTGACAATTTCCTTTGCCAGTCCATGAAACATTTCATTACATTAGATATTTTGATATATTTTAAAGAATTTGAAAAAAAAATTCTATGTGATTAATCTGAAAGAATGTGAGTGAATCTGTATTTCATGTAATTCCACTAGCCGGTGTGGTATAGCAAGGGCAGAGGGCAGTAGGAAAGTTCTGGAAGGGCGCTATGGAAGTGCTAGAATGATCCAAGCTTTATTCCCTATGGATTAGCCAGAGTCACTAGAAGGTAATTAGTGTCAGCTGACACCAATTAAGGCCCCACCCAGGTGCCTATGAAAACCCTCTACTCCTGAGAGACAGGGTGGGAGTCGAAGGAGTAGGTGTATGGTGAGCAGAGGAGTGGGTGGAGATTGCGAAGAAGAACAGAGTACAGTGGTGTGTGGAGTTGTGGAGAAGAACAAAACGGAGTGCAGCGGTGTGTGGGAGAGAGGTGGAATCCTGAGGAAGGTACTGGGCTCAAGAAGCCAGAAAGACAGAGCGGGGGAAAGTAGCCCAGGGGAAAAGCCTGCAGCTGCAAGTAAGGTGCCAGCAGCACAGAGCTGCTACTCAGAGGGCCCCTGGGATGGGACCCGGAGGAGTGCGTGGGCCCGGGTCCCTATCCCCTCCCTAGGAAGACAGGGTAATTGGCGATGCCCTGGCCCACTACGAGAGGCAAAAATGTGAGACCCACTAGGGAGAAGCTGGCCGTTTGCCACACCAGTCATAATAAAACCTCTAATCAAGATTACAATCCACTCCATTATCTCTGTTCTGGGTCTTATAAAACGTGATATTGGAGGCGAGAGTAATGTTAGCAAAGTGAGTTTATTTTTGATTTGCACATATGATTTGCTAATTGACGGGGTCAACAGAAAGGACATAGACACCAATAGAAAGAACGGGTACGATAACTCTTAAACAAATATGGCTCCCACCGCGCAGAGGCCGATCCAACTAGACACAGGTAATCCTGTCATATCAATCGGTCCATCGGCCTCTGCGAGGAGGGAGACATTACACAACATTATCTATATCATTTAAAGAAGATATGGACATAGAACGTAGAGATATTATCGTACATGCTTGTTTAGTCCAAATATATAAATATATAACTGTAAGGGTTACTATCGTACATGTGAAAAGAACCTTTCCCTCTGATGATAAAGCAAGAATTTTTCTCTCTGCTAACGAAGCCCTTAGAAGATAAGGAAAGGAGCATGCGGGGGTTGGGATGGGAGCCCTGGCCAGGCTCCTGTCACAGACCCCTTCCTTAAGGACCAGGTGTTCACCAGATGTTCCGCACATAGTCACGTATATTGGTTTATTTCACTCTATAAAAGCTGGACCCGCTTGTGGAGAATTTGGAGACCTCACCTACGGGTGGACGCACCGCGTAGGATTTCCCAATTGCCGGGACGGTTCTCCAAATCCTCGCTGCAACCAGGGCTCACCAGCGACTGCAGATCTGGATGATGGTAATGTATTATTAGGGCAATTGGTGATGTATCTTTCTTAATCACTATAGCTAATCTTATGTAGTAATGATTAGGTGCATTACCTTATTTCTCCTTTCTATCTTATAGTATATTTAGTTTATTCTGTTGCTTAAGCATATTATCTCATTTCCTGTATTATCTAGAATTAGATAGTAAAGTATACCTGTTCTTTCTATTGATGTCTGTGTTCTTTCTGTTGACCCCGTCAATTAGCAAATCAACATAATATCAAAGCAGGTGGTTTTAGATAGTTTTTTTTGGAACTAGTAAATGTTTGGGTAAACATAACAGGGATGAGGAATGTGCTGCAGAAAGTTGTGAATGGGAAGAAACAACTGAAAAGATGAAAAAACACTCAGCCTTTAACAGAAATTGTGATGGTGCATATATTAAATACGGCTTTATTACATGGGGGGATGAAGAGTGCCCAAAGCCTCAGTGTGTTGTGTGTGGTGTGATTTTGAGCAACGATGCCATGAAACCATCAAAATTGATTTGTCATCTTGAAACCAAACACCCACACTTAAAAGAAAAACCAGTGGAATTTTTCCAAGGAAAGCGTGAAGAAGTGAAGTCTCAACAGAAACTATTGCAGGCTACAACCACAACAAATGAAGGTATATTAAAAGCATCACATCTGCTGGCCCTGAGAATAGTGAAATGCAAATCACCATTTACAATAGGGGAAGAATTAATAATGCCCTTAATAATAGATGCCTGTTGGGAAGTTCTGCATGATGCTCCAAAAAAGTCAGCAGGATTCCTTTGTCAAACGATACTGTCACACGTAGAATTGCTGATATTTCAGAAAATATTGAATCTCAGCTCATTGATGGAGTGAAAGCTTCAGACTGGTTTGCAATTCAGTTGGATGAGTCAATTGACATACCCAATGCTGCAGTTCTTCTTGTTTATGTGCACTGTCTATGAAGGGGACTTTCACAAAGATCTACTTTGTTGTGAAGAACTGCAGCAAAATACAACTGGTGCTGAAATCTTTCACGTTTTAAATTATTTCATCATGGTACATCAACTGAAGTGGTACCGTTGCTTTGAAATTTGCACTGATGTAGCAGCAGCAATGACAGGCTGACACTCTAGTGTAGTGACCAGAGTGAAAGAAGTTGCATCGGAAGCTCAAGCAACACGCTCCATTATACACAGGGAGGCATTGGCATGCAAAAAAATGTCTCCAGAAGTTAATGATGTCCTCACTACAGTAATTAAAATGGTGAATTATGCGAAAGCAAATGCACTCAATTCACACATCTTTGCTGCCATATGTGAAGAAATGGGGGCTGACCACTCACTTACTTTTACATGCTGAAGTGCGATGGTTGTCCTGTAATAAAGTACTGAACTGGGTGTATGAACTGCGACTCCAATTAGAAGCTTTTCTGACTCTAAAGAAGTCTAATTTGGCAGATTTGCAATGGATTTGCATGGATCAGGAAGCTTGCATATCTGGCAGATATATTTGATCACTTCAGCCTCCTAAATCTGGCAATGCAGGTAAATATACCCAGTGTGTTTGAAATGGCAGATAAAATAACAGCTTTTAAAAAGAAGCTAAAGATTTGGAAAGAAAGGTTTGGGCGAGATTGCTTTGACATGTTCCCTTCTTTTGTATTTATGGCTATGGATGACAGAAAAGATGCTGATTTTGCCAAATTGCATGCAATCATTTCATTCTATCTACAGTTGACTCTACAGAAATTTGAAGAGTACTCCTCCGCTGACTCTGATCCATGGAAAGGAATGCAGTGGGTTTGTGACCCTTTCTCATCTCCAGGGACAGAGATTTACGTGTTGTCATCACCGGAGGACAAGTTGCTTGAGTTGTCAAGTGATGGGAGAGTGAGATTACAATTTCAAAAACTGACCTTTCCTGTTTTTGGATTAAAATCAGTAAAGAATATCCACAGCTCAGCAAACTCACAGTAAAAACATAATTGCCATTCCATTCAACTTATCTTTGTGAAAGTGGATTTTCAGCAATGACTGCTATTAAAACAAACAGAACAGACTGAACATTGGAAAGAAGCTCTGAGTGTCTTTATCTAACATTCATGCCCAGATTGAAAGCCTTGTGTCTGCACAGCAGGCACAGAAATTCCGGTAAGATTCTGGTGAGTGAATAAGTTTATTTTTATTTTTCATGCCAAAGTGACGTTCATGTGGAATGTGTTTGTAATTTGTATAGTTTTTATTATATATTTATTGTAAACATGTATGTGCATGAGAATTTATGAATGAAAAGTTCATCTACCCTCAGCTTTTGATGAACATGCTCACTTCATGTTTAAACTCTTAAAATATTTTCTTTTAATTTAAATCCAGTGGCTGTGGTTCTGTTTTACAGTATTTATGTTTTACTAATACTGAAAGGCAATAGAGTTACATGCACAAATATAACATTAAAATTATACAAAAAGCCTTACGAGGTCCATAACAGTTTAGGAAGGCAGACTGCTGGTCCCTGGCACCAAAAAGGTTGAGAAACACTACCCTACTGCAACAGAATTCTTTAATACAATTCCACATCCTATTATAACAGTTTTAGCATTTCAGATTGTGATGGCAATGATGCTTATTGTCCTGGTTTGCTGGATCAAACAAAAATTCAGGAAATTAAGACATATATCATCCACAAGTATTAAAGGAAACATGAACAAGTGTAGCCTTGGTGAGAATCAAGGATGGTAAGGAATTGTGCCAATAAGAGGAGGTATCTGTTTGGTCTAAAGCAGTGGTTCTCAACCTTTCTAATGCCGTGACCCCGCAATACAGTTCCTCATATTGCGGTGACCCCAAACCAAAAAATAATTTTGGTGGCTACTTCAAAACTGTAATTTTGCTACAGTTATGATTCGGAATGTAAATACCTGACATGCATTATGTATTCTCATTGCTACAAATCAAACATAATTTAAACATAGTGATTAATCACAAAAACAATATTTAATTATATGTTGAGAAATATTTATTACTAATTCCAATACATAACATTTCACCATGGCATAGCATAGGTTTAAATATAACAACAATTCCAAATAAATAACATTTCACCATGGCATAGCATGGGTTTAAATATAATAACAGTAATATAACAGTAAACAACAGTGCAATATTTTGCAACAGTATGCTGCCAAATTTAGTGAGATGGTTGTGGTTGCTTCTTGCTTACCAATTCAGAAATTCTTGGGGCGGTCTTTGCAAGGGCAAAGCGAATATCATTTTCCACAACAAGTCTACTTCGGTATTTAGACTTGATTACCAGCAAGCTGGAAAACCCTGTTTCGCAAAGATATGTTGTTGGAAAAGGAAGAAGAAGGCGCAGCATAGTCTCAGACAGAATAGGATATAACTGTAAACACTTAATCCAGAATTTTGTCAGTGGCATCGTAGAGAAATCTGTTCTCACTGCATCATTGTTAATTAGGTCAATGAACTCTTCTTGCGCTGTCTCTGGAACATCTTCAACTTTCACTGTGAATGGACTTCTGGCAAGTGCAAATGGGGTGTCAGGTAGATTAGGGAAGTATGATGAAATTTTGTCTGCAAGAATGTGCAAGTGTTCTTTCACAGAAGTTATCATCATAATTTTTTTGTCTGGCTCAATGTCATGTTCCTCAAAGAAGACAGATAATGTAGGAAACATGTAAATTTTATTTTTATCCAATTTATTTTTCCAAAGCTGAAGTTTCATTTGGAATGATCTAATTTTTTCGGACAAATCGAGGCACGTTGCATTTGGTCCTTGCAGTGATAAATTTAAGTCATTCAAGATGACAAAGATGTCCACCAAGTAAGCTATTTTCTGCAGCTCAGTTTTATCGCTAAAAAGTGCTTCGAATTGCGGTCTTGCTTTCTGTTTAAAAAATGTTTTCAGTTCATCACGAAGCTCAAAGACACGTTTTAAAACTTTTCCTCTTGATAACCATCTGACTTCAGTGTGAAATAACAGAGCATTGTTTGGCGCATCTAGCTTGTTGCACAGTTGCCAAAACAGCCGACTTTTTAAGGTGCTCGACTTAACAAACTTGACACATGTTATGACGCTTTTCATTACTTCTTGTAAATCTTGCGGCAGTGTCTTAGTCGCTAATATTTGGCGATGTATCATACAGTGTGTTCCGATTGCTTTTGGCGATTCATTTTGTACCAAACGTTGAAATCCTGAGCGACATCCTAGCATAGCAGGAGCACCATCTGTGCAAATACCGCAAACCTTTTCCCAGGAGATGTTATGCGCTTTTAGAAAAGAACCAACTGCGTCAAAAACATCATGTGCAGTTGTTGTTGTTTCAAGCGGTTTGCAAAAAAGAAATTCATCTTTAAAGTCGCCATCATTAATATACCTCGCGTAAACCAATAACTGTGCACAGTTTGCCACGTCTGTAGATTCATCAAGCTGGATACTGAATATTGGTAGTGGTGCAGATTTAATTTCCTGGATCACCTGATCAAGAATATCGGCAGACATGTCCTCTATTCTTCTGCGGACAGTGTCGTTAGATAAGGAAATTGCATTCAATTTCTGAACATATTCATTTCCAATTATCACTCGAACTATGTCTTTTGCAGCTGGCAACAGTAAATCCTCAGCAATGGTGTGAGGTTTCATAGCTCTGGCGATTCTGAGTGCCACCAAATATGACGCTTCAACAGCTGCTACATTGTGTTTGTGGTACTGGCCACCAGTGTCAAATCTAGATTTCTTGAGTCCATCAGCTTTGCTTCTAAAATAGTCGATATCCTTGCCAGCAAAGCTTGGGTACTTGCTATCAAAATGGCGTTTTAGTTTGTTCGGCTTCATAGATTCAGCTGAGAGAACTTCACAACAAATAACACATTGTGGTTTCTCAATTCCTGCTGTAATTATTGAGGTAAAACCATACTGCAAGAAATCCTCAGTATATTTTCTTTTCCTAATATTCTTGTCTACACGATCCATTGTCATGAGACGGTTTGCTAAAGAAAAAATAAAAGATGGTCGCGTCTAAATAGTTTGTTAAAGTTTCCTATTATTTACTATTCCCTGTGTTGTTTTCTATTACACACCTGTTACTATGACCAGGGGGCCGTATTCACATGCTTAACTAATGGATCTGTTTTTTTCCAGATTAGTGGCAAGTTTTCTATATAGAACAGTGTGAACTACATCTTATAGTGGTCTCTTATAGTATAAGACCGATGTAGTTCACACTGTGTAAATGTATGGTGCTTTGTGTAAGCTGCTTTGTGTACTGTATAATGATTACACACAAAGCACCTTACACTTACACAGTATTGTGTGTATGGTGTGTGTACTGTTTTTACATTATTAACCTTTTTTACACCAGCAGGCTGTCTCGCAGGCTCTCTTGTCTCTCCGCCTCTTGGCTCTCCGCCTCCTAGGCTTCTGTCCTCCGGCGCTTGCTGCGTCCGCCCACTGATGACGTCAGCAAGCGCCGGACACACGTAAAGCGCTGCTATGGACTGTGGAGCGTTCCCCCCGCTTCCCCCGCCCCTTAGGCCCCGGACGGATGATGCAATCACGTCTGCGCATGCGCGCAGGCATTCAGTTTGGAACGCGCATCCATAACAGTGTGCGTTCCAGCTGAATAGCGCTGCTACAGATGGTAGCGCGACTTCTCAGCGGCTAAAGTCATCGGAAATATGTATTTTCCGATGGCTTTAGGCGACCCCTGTGTTTTGGTCGTTCGACCCCCGCCGGGGTCGCGACCCACAGGTTGAGAACCGCTGGTCTAAAGACAGAGGCTTGAGCCAATACTGGACAAAACCAAACATTCAATAAACTCACCAAATCAATAAGCATTGGGTTGATAAATAAGTATATCACCCAACGAGGAGGAGACTGATAAGAGATTTTTAAGCTGCTCCAGTCCATATAAGGAAATCAGCACCAGAGACAGCATTTAACCACACAGCTGAAAAGCGTAGAGAGGTGTTGGCCTTCAGCATGACAGAGGCCTTCTCCCAGCGAAAATAGGGTGGTCTTTGTCCTATCTTCCTCCGATGACCATATTGCGTATCAAACTGTCCCATGAGTGGAAATGTGCAGAGACCACTCCCTTTCCTCCTTCCCCATTTCCTTGAAGTCCTAATTACAGTCTCGGACCTGAGGCTGTGTTTGGAGAGAACTGAAGTGACTGAATGGAGGTGCCTGACTCTCCACCTTATAGCCTGTTCCTCTGTAGGAACAGTGAAGAGAGGCAAGATGGGGCACAAGAGCATTCTAACAAGCACTGCTATAAAATGTTCCCCCATCAGATCTGAATTGCTGGCACATCCCCATGAGTGTGAATGCACAGAATCCATCTCGGAGAACTCTGGTTACAGGTGAGTAACCATCTGAAACTGAAGCCTCATTCCCTTGGGGCACCATAGGCTCTGATAAAATCTTGGCAAATGCCAAATGAACATGTTCAAAAGTGACTTTTCAGTTAATTGTAACTTTCATTGTAATTTTTCCCCACATCCAACTAAAGAACCTGCTCTGAAATTAGGGTTAGTTGCATGCAATTGAGGAACGCTATAATGAAGCAGAGAAACTGCCCACAAGGGGTTAAAGAGAGCCTGTGGGCCCAGCTAGTTCTGACTTGTTATACCAGCAGCCAACACCAGGCCTGGAGGGGAGTGCGAAGGAGGGAGCCTGGCTCAGTTTGGGGCTGATTGGCAAAGTGGCAGGAGCTAGCTGCTGCCCTATGTGAGGGAAGGATCACTAGCCACCAGGAAACAAGCACTGTCTTCCTGGCCAAAGAGACATAGAAAAAGGCCTACAAGCCCCCAGCCTAAAGGAAACCCAGGTGATTGAATCACGGAGACCTTCAGGGAGTTCTGACCCTGCCAAATTTATGGCTGCCCTCACTGGAAAAACCTGGCACAGCAGCAGGACACTGCCCAGTGTTACCCACACACTAGGCACCCTACCTTTACCCCAATCCATAGGAATCCGGATGTAATTCTCTGTGGGTTTGCAGGACCTTTTACCAGTGAAGGAGCCTTACACACTAATACCTTTATTCTCTATTTCTTAACGTTACCAAAACAGAATACAGATGCTAAGCATACAGTGCTCACCACTCCGAATAAGGCGAACTTCTCCTGGTTGCCAATCATGATTAGATCATCTGGAGACTCCAGCTTCAGTAAATATAGTTGGCAAGGTGTTGAGGTTTGGCAGCCCTGATCTTCTTGGCCTGTGTTCTGGAGCTAGGTTCCAAAGAACTTCCTTTTGGACCTCAGTTTATATAGTTAAAACTTGCTTAGCTGTACCTTAACCGATCATTTTAAACTAAAGTACTACAAAACACCAATCCTAGGCCATTACGAAACAGTCCTTTAACCAATCATATCCCATCACCTTGATTTAAATAGTACACACTTAGTTATGCAACAGACTGAAACAATCAAAGAACCAGATGGAAATCTTTCAGATAGAGTTGGGTACCATAAAAACAAGAGGGGTAGATTTTACAACCACAACTGTTGATAAATGATTCCTTTCCAGACAGAATGCAACTAAAAAAAAGTTTTCTTTAAGCATTTTAAGATTTCTGTCTCTGGTGGTGGTAGGTTCTATTAGGACAGTATCACCTTAAAAGCCTGATATTACATTGTCTTGAAGTAATTTCAGGAATGTGAAGATGTGACCACCTGCTACTTAGCTTGTGGCTGCTGTCTCTCCTAATATGGCTGCTACTGCTTAGCCCAAGAACAAGCCCTTAGCTTAGTTAAAACAAGCCCTCTGACCATACACCAAGGTCTACAAGGGTGAACTACTAGAGATAAGCCACCACAGGAACTTGGACTATAGGGGCCCTGCCCCCAAACTGAAGGGACAACATTAGGAAATAGCCCAAGGTAGTGGATGTAGATTCCCTGCTGGAAGATGCCCTATTGTGGGGTTGATTTACACAGGCTCATAGGCTGGGAACCGGTGGAGTGGGAAGGCCTGGTTCCCCCTACGCCCACCCCTACCTGAAAGACTGAGATACCTCAATCACAGAAGCAGGGAACAGGAAGTCCAGTACTCCATCACTAGGCTGACTGGCCATCCAAACCCCCTGTTTTGTCAGACCTTTTTGATATATTGCTAAGCATAAAAAATCTTAAGGTGTGGCTGTCTGGAATTTTTTTCCCTTGCCCCTGATTAAGGCTGGGAAACTTCTAAAGTACCTACCATCATCCAATCCCTTGTATATTAATTTCCACCATCACCTTTGCATTTCTTTCTGACTTTACCAAAAACGAGTTTATGTAGCCATCCAGGACAAATCGAACATTGCAACACTTTACTGTGATTGGGGGAAGACATGCTAAACATGGTGCCTTAACTTTCTGATTCTTGTAAAAGCTCAATAGAGCCTGGAATGGCTAATATGGTGGCATGTCCTGCTGAGAGGAAGATAAGGGCAATTGAATTAAATATTGCTCACAGACAGGAGAAGTGAATTTTGGGGTTAAGAAATAGCTAATCAGTTCATGTGTGTGTTGTACCTGTGGTCTTCCAGCAACTGAACAGGAGAAGACTTAAAGCAGCATTCTCTCCTCCTCTTTTATTTTTCTCTTCCAGATGTGTGGGGTTTTTTCTTAAGAAACAAACTCAGACTTTAACAGTAACACACGAGAGCTAACATCTACCACCTAAAATTGACTCTGTTCTCCAAAAGGACATTTAACACTACTTGAAAAATTGCCAATCAAGCATGAAAGGAAACCATGTACAACTACAAAGCTCTTTGCAAATAAGGGAGGCTATAAGGGAAATAGTTACAATCAACACTTTTGTTTTACATGTTAATTTTTTTCTTTTGCTTTAGTTTTTACATGTATTAAATATTTTTTTTTATAAAAAAATCTTCTTGGCTGATACACAATGCACAACAAAATCCTGAACACAAATTACTGTTAATATTATGGCAGTAAAAAAATGAAATAAAAGAGACAAGATAAAAACTATAGCACTGAGGAGTAAATGGTGAGCGTCTAGGCCTTGCTGCAGTGTTTGTGTGTTGGAAAAGTCCAATTTGAAAATTTCCTCCTAGTTCTGTTTTAGTTCTTGTAATCAATCTCTTCCTAATACAGGTCACTGTGACTAGTCATTTTTTCTGTTGGTGTTTGTTTTATAGGACAAGCACAGAATCTACAACTTGAAGGTGTTCTCCTGTGTAGGTACTGAGGGTCACTCTTGCATTTCCTAGCAGGCTCAGTCCTGTTTTAGAATCATAGGGCCGCAA
This sequence comes from Mesoclemmys tuberculata, assembly GCA_007922155.1. Lineage (NCBI taxonomy): Eukaryota > Metazoa > Chordata > Testudines > Chelidae > Mesoclemmys > Mesoclemmys tuberculata. The sequence continues at coordinate 58,649,793 of ML675624.1, read as the reverse complement.
GGGTCATCTAGTAGTCTAAACTTGCATTGTTGATATGTAGATTCATTATTCACAGTAGCTGTATCTACTTAAATTTGCACTGACTGGTTGTTTAACTCTACTGTTGCCTTGTAAGTTCCCACTTTCTTCCCTTTTAGACAGTACTTAGTCCGTATCCCCTCCTCTGTGTCTTCCTTCCCCTCAAGGTAAAATGCCTCCTGCTTTATTCCTTTTCCTCTGGTATTTTAGAGTCTACCTTCCTGGGCTTGAGACACTGATTGATTTTCTGGCTACATGTCCAATCTTGAGGCATTTGTGACACTGGTATTTATAAACTGATGTAAAATGAGCTCTACAGCGGAAACCCCTCAGGACCTGAATCCTTGTCAGCTGGTTTTGAATTTTGTTTACTGAGTCGGTTGGATCATGCCTGTATTATCAGTGCAAATCGTTTAAGCTTCTTCACTGCTGCTTCTATTGCTGTTGCTAATTCTACTGCTTTAGGCCACATTAAGTTTTCTTCTGCCAGCAATTATCTTTGTATTCTCTCATTATTAAACTCTCGAGAGGATATTTTACTGCCACAGAAGAACTGAGGGAAATTTCTTTCTGTTTGTTCTTATTTATAACCTCATTTGCAAGAAAATAGTGGCCCAATCTTTCCAAGTATTTCTGCCAATCCTTACTTTGTGCATTAAACTCCTTAATTTTTCTATACTTTCCCATTCTTACGGGGTTTTTTTTTCCAGTTTTGCAAAGGAACTGCTGTTCAATGTAACAAAAATCTACTCAGATGATTGCAGGGTGGGAACCTGCTGCTTTATTCAACTATATCACAGAGTGGCAGGGAAAAACTCCCAGCGGATAAAACAATTTGTGGAGGTAAGGGAGGGGTTGATCATGGCTCCATCCATCTGGGTAACTTGGTTAACGCTATCAGGACCATTTTACTGCATATACCATTCTAATAATCCTATACTATTCTCCCAGCACCCCATCCCTCGTCTGGATCTCAAGGTAGAGAGCTGCTGCTATTTCCTTGGTTCATAATGCTCCTGCCCATTGGTTGCAGGGGCTTTTAACATTCTAACAGCTGTCTCCTACTACCAGATTTATATTGCTGATGTGAAAGATATCTAGGCCCCTCTTGGACATAATTAGCAGGTGTAGGATTTACTATGGTCAAAAGAGGGGCCTGGCCAAGGATCCTAATCCACTTCCACCACCTCAGTTTTTTTCCCTTCAGTTAGACTCAGCTAAAATCCCTAGCCCTTGTTTTTTTGCAGCAGCAAGGATCAGGCATATAGCAACACTTTGAATATTTAACGTGATTCTCCCCTACCATTCTCTCTCTCGCTTGCTCTCTTCAGTAACTCAATAGCAACTAAACAATTTTTCCTAAAATTTCCCCAAACAAATCACCTCTGGGATGAGACCAATGTTGAAACTTTTCATGCTCAGTGAGGACTTTTTCAGAAAGTTATGAGAATGTGAAATCAAGTTGCTATCAAGGTTCTGATAAAGACTATATATTTTGTATACATTATATTTGCATGTATGACTGTTCAAACACTACCTGCAGGTGTTGATTTCATTTAGACCTGTTCAGATGTGTATGATTATATTTCTCTTCAGTAAGTCACAGCCTTTGCAGCACCAAGTGCCACATTGGCAACTTCTCAAAAGTCCAATGGGCATAGCTGATTTGTATTTACATTTACATTAGTTTACATGAATTTGCTGTCAATTTGTTTTCTTTGAATGCTGCAATAAAATGAGTGTATTGAATAAAAATTTGTTTTACTAAACTTATGGCTGTCTTTTCTACGTATTTTCATTTAATTATTTACTTTTCTCTTTTTCATCTGCTTTTTCTTCCTTCTCACTCTTGCTCACTTGAGGGTTGTTTCTTCTTTCTTTGTTCCTTTGCTTTGTTTCTCTACTTTGCCTCTCTAGTTCTCTTTTTTGCATTCTTAAAGTCTGTCACTGACGGTTGTTAATTCTTTTTTCTTTTTTCTTTGTTGAGCAAGACCTCCTACCTCCCCACTCTAAGGGCCATGCAAGTATCATTCCTCCCCATTTTACAGACGGCCACTTCTAGCAGAACAGGTCTCAGCTATGGCAAACACAAGTTTCATCCACTTCCAATCCATGTCTCTACCATCTTTACTTTGAAATATTGCTGTGTCTATTTTGGAGCAGAACAGAAAGGCAAACCAGATTCCAAAGCATTTCTTAACAGAGTCATTCAAGTATCCTTGAAGCATCCACTGAGAAAAAGGTGGGATATGAACATATTGGGTCAAACCAATGGTCCATCCAGTCCAGTAACTTGTCTTCCGACAGTGGCCAACGTCAGGTGCTTCAGAGGGAATGAACAGAACAGGTAATCATTCATCCTCTGTTGTCCACTCTCAGTTTCTGGCAGTCAGAGGTTAGGGACACCCAGAACATGCGGTTGCATCCCTGACCATCTTGGCTAATAGCCACTGATGGACCTATCCTCCATGAACTCATCTGGTTCTTTTTTGAACCCCATTATTGTTTTGGCCTTCAAAACATCCCCTGGCATGGGGATGGGGGAGGAGTATCTGTTGTCTCCGATCAATAAAAATCCAGCAGCCTAGGGAACAGGTTGCCTTATGCGCAGGATAACCTCTCTAACTGTCCAATCTGCTCAAAAGTACCACAAGGGCAAAGAAAGAGAGACAAAACAGACTACCTGCAATAAAACTGCCTGAAATGTTGACAGCGGTGACTAGTTCTTAAAGACTGGCTTCAGCTCCATAAATCCAGCTGGAAAGAAGCAAAATTCAGCTTCTGTGTGAGGCAGAGGATCCAAGAAAATTAAGGATCTAATAAAGAAGAGAATGTTTGGATCAGTGACTGACTCTGTTCCCGGAGCTGCCCCTTTCAGAAAGACTGGTTCTGGTACTGAGAAAAAATTTGCACTCCTTCCTAGTGTTGGCCTCATTACAAACAGCCAATCCAAGACAGCAGGACTTACAAGGACAGAATCTCATTATGGAGTAAGGCTCTGACTCAGACTCTCAGTGCAGAGTTAGGAGTCGTCCCTCTATGGATCCGACTATCTGTCCTGACAGTGAGAGCTAAGGATCCAAATAAGAGAACTGATACGGGTTTGTTAACTAGCATGGCACCGCATGGTATTACTGTTAAAGCAATAGTCCATCAGACGAAGTGGTGTATAGCTCTGCTGTCAGTTGAGCCAAGAACTGCAACTCAGGACTCATCATGTGTGTTACTACAGTCAGGCTGACTTCTTATCCATGAGTCAGCAAAGGACAGGAAAGGTTCAAGAGCTCTCCATTGCTGCCTTTTCCTACAACCACTTTGGGATACTTGCAGAAGAACTTCTCTCTGCTCTCCTATTCAAGGAGGTTATTGGCTCTGGTCCCATTTGAGCCATGAATGTATTCGGGCCAGAAGAGAGATGTTGATCACATAACAGAACTAGCAATAATTATTATAATCAGTTCAACGTAGCCCTGCTGGACCAAAAGGCACAGAGATGTTTTTAGCCTGATCCATCAGTGGGGTTTTATCCTGGGGGGCAGGCACCTCCTTAGGTAAGGTGGTATCACTGGCCATTTCTGGCATCTTATCAGGAAGGATCGATGTTTGAGGACAGACCTTCAGCAAGACAACATTCATTTATCAGATCCTATGGATAAGGCTCAGGCTTTACTCCTTACAGAACAAGTCACAAGTCATAACAACAAGGTGAAATATTATCTTATGTGGAGGAACTGGAGCTGGCAGAGTCTGATTCAGAATTAAGGAATGTACATTCTCCAGATGAAAATGTGGAGGATATACACTATCAGAAGATGCTCCAGTTTTTCATGAGTTAGTATCCCAAGTGTCGAAGAAGTTAGGCTTCCTTCTGTTTTTGTAGAGGAATCATCACATCCTATAGCCTATATTTTGGAGGCAAAGGCTAGATAATTAGCCACACTTCCATTGATAGAAGATTTGCTTCGGCCAGCAAAGACAGTCCGGAAAACTGCCTCAACCACTGAGCCTCTATCTAAGAAGGCAGACAAATTACATTATTTTTCTCGAGAAGGTCTTGCTTCATACACATCTGCCTCCTAATTAGTTGGCAGCTGAAGTGGCACTTTACAAATAAAATAGTGCCCAAGATCATGCTACTGCATCAATAAAGAAGGGAAGAGGCTGGATGTATTAAGAAGATAAATATATTTTTCAGCTACATTAAACATGTGCATTTCCAATTATGAAGCTGTCATGGCTAGGTACAAATACCATCTCTAGAGCAAATGTCCTCTTTTTTTAATGCTCTTCCAGAGAAACACAAAATGTTATGAAATTCTGTTTTAACTGAAGGACTGAATGTTGCTAAGCAACAGCTGAGAGCAGCTTTTGACACCTCAGATACTTCAACAAGATCAGTAGCTTTGGCTGCCTCACTAAAATGACATGCATAGATTAACATCAGCGGGACTCCTCCACAAGACAAAAATTAGGATTGAGGACATTATATTTGAAGGAGAACGTCTGTTTAGTATTCAGACTGATGAAGTACTGGAGAACATGAAAATTGTAAGTTCAATAGCTAGATCTTTAGGTTTCTTTAGTTCTTTATTCCTTTAGTTTCTTTAGTTCT
>ML675624.1:57955860-57988990 GCA_007922155.1 Mesoclemmys tuberculata | reverse complement strand
CCTAGCTGGCATGAAGTATGAGGTTTATAGATTTTATACATTTTTTCTAACTGTGTGACTGCATATGCTATTCTTATTTATAAATGCTCCTGCAGCTAAACTTATCTGTGCTCTGATTTGGATACGTTGGTGGAAAAAATGTAGGTGTTGTAAAGTGTTTCCAAATGTCATGATAATAAGCAACATGTTAATGCACATTAATAAATAATAGTAATAAATGCACATTCCTGTATACTTAGTAAGAATAAGATAGTCATCTGTAACATGTGCCTACTGAGGGGCACAAATAACCATATGTTCCCCTCTCCCACACTCATGTCTATGAGTGAGCTCCTCTGATTTTGGATTACCCTTGAGCAGGTGGGTAGAGACAGGCAAGGGGTAAGTGGCTTGAGCTCTACCACCCATATATCAACCAGTTTAGAAAGGGCCAATAACAGATTACTATCCACCTGGAGCAAGGCGGAGACATGAAGAAATCATGTCTATCTGAGCACCACCCCATACTCAGGACACATTGCAAAATCAGAGGCTAGCTACTTGCCCCGACATTACCCTACTTCACTGAGTTTGAACATTTGTAATAAATTGTAGAAAAATCCTTTTATTCATTTAAAATGCTTATTAATTCCATTGAATGGCAATGTATATTATAGTATAGAATAAACAGCATTCTCAAGTTGGCCTTATTTGCACCACAGAAACACATCAATTCTAGTGGCCTATATGGCATTAAAATTTATAGTTCCACATATGTAATTTATGCCTTATTTTGAATTATTCTAACAAAACATTCCATTATAGTCCAAGAAGGTAGATTAGTGAATCCATTTAAATCTTTTGGTCCTCTTCCAATATTCAATTTGTATTCTATAAAAACAAGTCCCAGTAGTTGGATAAACAAATGGTAGTTTGAATGGCTGACTCCAAAAAAGTGGTCTTGTGTGGTGGAATTAGGAAATCTGTCATTTCTTCTTCAACCATCATAAATCATTCTGTCAGCTGACTCCAAATATTCAACAGAGAGATTAGTAGCTAGGAGCTGAATTTAAAGTCTCAGTACTAACAATTTTGAAGAGCAAAAGTTCTCTCAATATACTTTGAATGGATAATGACAGCTAAATTTTCTGCTCAATCAGACTGGTGTAAACCTGGAGTAATTTTAATTAAGTCAACAGCATTACAGTGTTGTAAAATTAGTGCAAAGTCAGAACCAATACCAATTTAAAGTTATCACATACTATTTAGAAAATAGCAAGACTGATAGAGCAGTCATTTGAATTTTTCCATCTACCCCATGATGTTTCTGAATGTCTTACTACTTGCCCAAGGAATATCAATGGCCAAAACAGCCACTTGAGGGACTGTAGAAAAAAGCAAAATGCCCCTCAGCTAACATCCCACTACATAAAACTTGTTTTAAAAGAAGTAAGGCCATGTAAAATAAGAGTGTCCATAAGGGATTTTCTTCCTTCTGCACAGTATGACGTTTTATTAAACGGACTTGTTCTGTATGAGAAAAAATAGCCTTTTCAGCAGAAGGCCTAGCATTATCACCCAGGATGCAAAACATAAAATTGGCCTTGACATCAGACAATGAGCTCCTGGCAACATTATGTAGTCTCCATGCAGTTGTCTGTACAAATCACATATCTTAAAAAGAGCAATGTGCATTATACCTAAATTTTGACCAGATTCAAGTGATTAATAAGCCAGTTCCAAGTTAGTAGCACTGTCCAGTTTCCCTGTCCATCACTAGTTAAGTGACTAAGAGTCAAATTCTTCTGCCATTGAAGCCAATGGAAGTTTTGCCATGGACTTCAGTGGGACTGGGACTTGTTCCCAACTCATAAGTATAAGCTGTTTGTTTTTTTCCAGGCTTGAATGTGTGTGCTGGGCAGATTTCAAATGTTATAAAAATAGACATATGAATCTACATTGTATTGTCAGTTACATCACTGAAACCTCAGTGTAGGACAAATGATTGGTCCTTTACTACCTTGCTAAATCAGGGCCTACAAGAGAAAACATTTTTTGGTTGTTTGTTTTTTAGAAATATATTTAAACTACAAAGATTTAAAGTTTGATTGAATACCTATACCTCTGAAGAGGTGAAATGATAATATAAATAGAATTATTAATTATTATTATTATTAACTTTTCTGCCTTTCCTCCTTCATAACTTCACAGCCAAAGAAAAAGATGTCAGATTTCAAATGGATTGATAAGAAAAGACCTATCTGAAGAGGTTCTCCTTTCGGAATCAACTAATTCTCTAGCAGAAGCTGGTTACATAGCCACTATCTATCTGCCAAGAAATTCATTGTGAAGTGTCTTGGGCTCCATGCAACAGCTACGTAACAAGTCACGAGACACTTTACTGGCCATAAAAAAATAAAACCCTTTTCCCCCCTGAGACATAGAGCCTTAAAAATGTAGAATGACATAAATACGTGCAGTGACATTTTAAAAACATGCAGTCACTTGCTAGGGATAGATGCCAAAAGTGGTTTTATCAAATCCCAGAAGTTTCCCTTCCACAGTCAGAATCAGAATTTGATACTCCATCACACAAAGGGTTTGCTGTGTATTTGGTGTGAGGATGGGCTCAAGACACATAGGGTATGTCTACACATAGGGTATGCAAATAAACCCCCCCAAAACCAAAAATCACTGCAGCAGTAAGTCTCAGAGCTCAGTCTACAGGTTCAGGCTTGCAGGACTCATGCTATCGGCACTAAAAGAGCTGAGTGGATATTTGGACTAGGGTTGGACCATGAGCTCTAAGCACCCATCTCCTCTCTGGGTCTCAGAGTCCAGGTTCCAGACCAAGGGTGAACAGCTACATTGCTATTTTTAGTCCTGTGGCATGAGTTCCACAAGCCTGAGTCACTTAATCCAGGCTCTGAGATTTGCTGTTGTAGGGTTTTTATTTTCCGTGAAGGTGTACCCAGAGTGTCTCATTATTCATTCAGTTACATGAGCGTTATGCTGCTATGACTATGGGTAAAATTTTCAAAAGCACCTAACTCCCATTGTCAAAAAATGAAAGTCAATGAGACTTAGGCACTTATGGTCAGATGGGAGTTCAGAACGTAACCTGCTTAGGCACTTTTGAAAATCCAACTATCTGCATCTTTAGGTGCTTGAATACTTTTGAAAATCAGGTCTTAAGTGCGTAAGTCATTCAGGAAGTGGGGTTTATGCTCTAAGTCACTTAAGTCCTTTTGAAAATGTCATCTTAAATGTCAATATCACAATCTGTATCCACCCTAAGCTTCTCCAAAGTTCAGTAATATTCAGAGCTGGGGTTTGTTTTTTGCTTATAACAGTGAGAGAGGCAGAGTTCTGAATCCTAACCTTCCTTGAAGTTTGAGAATGGTGGATATAGGTTTTTTTCTGGTTCAGACCCATGTATTTTGAATGTACTTTTGTTTACTTTTTGCCAGCTGATGCTCCATTCCGCAACTTCAGCCAATATACAGTCAGTTATTGAAAGTCCCAAATGAGCAGAGAGAAGAATCATTCGGCTAAAATACTTTTGAGCATCTACATCGTTTCACCAGTCTCACAGAAAGAAAAATGCAAATGTGTTTTAAAAAGTTTTCTTTTCCTGAAAAGGTCACTGATATTTATATTCTAAGTGGAGTCATAAAGCAATATTAAAGTGTTCTGGGTTTTCAGAATTGTATGAATGTCTTTAAGTGTTCCTGCAGTGCATGACAAAAATGCTGACAGAGAACCCTCGGGCCACCTGCTAGGCACAGCAGCATTTACTACGTGCCACATTAAGAGCTGAATGGCAAGTCTGACACTGACTTGTGGAATAAAGCAGATTCTTTCACATCCTGTTATAAATGAAACTCGAGTGTTTCAGGACAAGCATCTATAACCACCTCAGAGAGCACTGCAATATTTATACTTTTTAAATATGACTTCAGTCTTCTATCGTCCTCAACCCCCCAGCTGAGAATAAGAGGAGTAAGAAAAATCGGAGAGTGAAATCCAAGAATGTAACCAGCATTGAGGGTTTTGGATGGGGGGAAGAGGGGGGGGGGGGGGGGTTACTCCATTTCTATAGTCATATTACATGCTACAGATACATAACATACAGCTAAGCTCTGTACTTGAATGTAAAGACAGTTTACTCAATTGCTATTATAAAGAACTATGGTTTCCACTTTAGATAAAAAGCTACACAGCTCACTGATTATAGCTTTGTTTTAATTATTTTACCTACTTTCTATTCAATTCTCCACTCTAAAGAAAGGGTTAAACTGGTTTATTTCTAAACACACTGAGAGTCTGAGCCTACACTCCTGATTAAGACCCCAGTTCTACAAGCTGATCTATGTGTGTGGATCTATATGGCCATGTGCAGCCCAGCTGAGGGCTGTCCACAAATGTAAAGGTCTAGACTCATTCTGGTCTGTTTGCTCCTATTGAAGTTAATGGTGAGGAATAATGAACTAGGCCAACAACTGTCCTAAGGAATATATAATATATACACTCAGTAAATAATTTTGATGTAATTTCAGGTACTGGGTGAAATTTTTAATAAGCTCCTTTGAAAATTTTCCCACTCTAAACAATGAATCATTTTCATGTTAAATAAGTGCAACGTGTAGGTAGTAGCTGTTTGTAGGAAAAGGTTCTAACTTAAATGTAGTAAGGTTCTAGCATAATGCAGGGAAAGAGATTGTATCAGACAAGAGGAAAGGAGGGAGGTTTGAAAAGACAAGACTATGAATGATTGATTGATTTTTTTCTTATTTTCTTTTCTTAATTTATAATGTAATAGGTTGGCTTGGGAGTGTGGTTTGTTTTGCCATTCTCCATCTCCAGTATCCACCTACTCCAATCAATTCCTTGTGTATCCACACATTAAGTCTGAAAGATAATTCTCAGCTGGAAAAGGAGATTGTATGACAAATACTGCTAGGTGGGGCCTGGACAATTAAAAGACAAATCCACAGTATAGCATTTATGGTACATACAGTTTCATGTGTCTGTGCAGATCTGCGAAAGATATCTTACTGAAAAGAGAACTCTTACCGCTATTTGTCAACCCTACCATTACTTATGGAGATCTGCTCAGAGGAATTTGAGTATTGAGGAATTGTAGAATCCTTCTGGAAACAAAAATATTTTCCATAGATAAAAGTCACAAAATGATCATGAAAAATATTCTGTTTCTTCTAACTTATTCTAAATCAAACACTGAATAGTACAATATGTTTTAGGTTAATTAGTTTAATCCATTTTTAATTAAGCTGATGTTTCCATGCCAACAAATGGTTTTTAAATTGTTGAAATCTGCATGATTCGGAGTGTGACTAAAAATTTAATTACCTAAAGCTTTATTTTGTTTAATTTTTATAACCAAGATGTGAAATGTCACATTTGTAGCTAAGGTTCAGCTAATGGCTGCAGACCTAGTTCAGTGAAGGAAGTGTTAGTTTAAACTGTGCTCAGACATCAGTATGGCACCACAGTAACAGGTTTTCTAACCCACCTCCCTAACTTTAAGTAGAGATGAAGCAGGAATTAAATATCCACAGTGGTTGCAACACAGATATTCAACTTGTTACTAACCCAGAAAACTTCAGGTCATCTGTTTGGCATTCAGATTAATTACCCCCAAATTCCTGACTACAATAGAATCAAATGTTGTGTCCTTAGCATTCCTCACAAGAGTAATGGGATGGAGAAGGAGAGAGTAGAGGGAAATAGAGAGAGATAAATCTCAACTATGGAGCAGACTTTTTATTCCTATTCATAGTAAATCAAAAAGAAAATATGACATATGGGATGTGCAGCACACAGATCACATAGCACATGCCCTGCATGGTGTACTCATAAATGTAATAGGTATCTACAATACGAGCCTTGGAATTTCCTGGAGAAAGCTTTTAGGTAGGCAGAGATTTCAGAGCTGATAGGAATATTGTCAACAGGCAATAAGATAGGAGATAAGGATGGGGCACCAACACTGTTGACACCTTGACTGAGAATTTTCTTTAAAAAGAGCCGTAGGAAGTTAGGTGGCCAAGTTCATTTTAATTTAAATGCAATGTAGTCCCTCCACTGCCTTAGGCTCCTTTGATAATTGCAGCTTTAGTGCCAGTAGCTTCTCGAAAGGAAAAGGAGAGGAGCACATACTGTGTCCATTCCCAAAATAGCAAAGATACCGCTCTTCCAACATGGCCTTCCCTATATGCATCCCAGGAATGACAGAGGAGAAATTCTGGCTCAGTCAACTGAACAGTTGTTAAATTTTCAAACAAGCACCTTTGTGCTTTTCCCCACATTACCCCTTGCCCTGGAGAGGAGATCCCCATAAACAACTGCAAAACTACCTCAATATGTACCTTCAAATCCCTCCTCAAAGGTTTCCTTTGCCATGATGCCCACACCAAACTTGACAATGGTTAGGCTGTTAAGCTGACTTTTATGTTCATGTCATACAGACAGAGAAGTTAGATTAAAAAAACCATAAAATACTTCTTCCGGAAGCGTGCAGTGTAACACTACTTTATTTTTTAGAATCCAGAACTCTTCCTCACAAGAGACAAAACCAGAGAAAGACAAAGCAGGCTGTTCCCTAAAACAGCAAAGCACAACTCAACCCACTTTGTGTCAGGCTGGCTCTTTGCAGACTGACAGCTGAAGACCCACATAACATGCTTTCCTATAGAGCCCCCTGGCCTGCATGTACGACCAGGAAGTGCCTTACACTTGAAGTGATAACTTGCCATTGTAACACAGTTTTCAATACAGCACACTGACCACTATCCTCTAATGGCTCATTTGTACTCCTCCATTTGTCTATATCCATCTGTTGTCTCTTTTCTTATACTTAGATTAAAGTTCTTTAATGCAGGGAACTTTTGGTTTCTGTTTGTACTGCACCAAGCACAGGAGAGTCCTAGGCTATGACTAGGGTGTCTAAGCACTATGGCAGTGCAAATAAATAAATAAATATTGTCACTTAGCACTCTTCATCTGAGGATCTCAAAGAGCTTTGCAAATCCTGGAAAAGGCACTATATTCGGGGATTTACAGAGAAAAATGTGTTCTTTCCTTCAGAAGCTATCCATGTGTGACATAAATTTTAGGTTCACAGTAAAGAAACCTGGTTGAACCTAACAGGGCTGTAAACATGAAACCAGGTCAACGAAACCTACTGGAAAGATTTGTCGTATCTTGTGGCCACCAAAATGGTCAGTTGCTGCACTGATATAATGAAAATGTTTCAAAGTTACTGAGAAATTATTCAAAGCTTCTGGGATTGTGGTGCAGTGCCAGCTTTTGGTTAAATTGGTGAAAAACTTGTTTGTACTGTGATTGTGATATGCCACTCTTTTATTGACAACCCTGATTTTAAGTCAGACGTTTCCTTTATTCCTGATCAAGAATGAGCATGAATAAAATAAAGATTGCCATTTCATGGTTAAAAGTAACAACTTTTCTACCTTTAGAAATGCCTTATTAAAAATCATTAAATTGTACATCACATTGAATCTTTAACTTTAATAAGCCTGATACCAATTTGGGCCCTTGTTTTCTGATTTTAATGAGCACTTCGACTGATATCTGTGTCTGAGGGTGGAGAGGCATGGTTCTTGGTTTCAGGCTGCTTCAATTAGGGAGATGATCATTACTGTGTTTAAAGTCTAACATCTCTAACTAATCTGATTAAGTCAGATTACGAGACAGAACAAACATCTATTGCCATTGATTTAAAAGTAACAGTGATAATAACTGCAGATTGATAAAATTCAACTTTTTAACAACAGATGCACTGCTTCTCTGAGGCCCCAATTTATCTTCATTTTTCCTCACATTCTTCCCATCATACTACATATTTTTCAGAGCACAGGACAATCTCTTCAAGAACAAAGTGAGGAGTGAACAAATTCAAATCACCTAATCCTGCTATCAAAGTAACACAAAGCACAAAATGGTGTAAAGCTCCAAAATCATTTGAAACAACTAATCCATTTTGTTCGTATGGGAACAAGAATAAATGGCAGCCTTATTTTTACACCAGAAATTTTAAGCATTATTGTCAGTTAGTAAAAATAATTAATTTTAATCACAGATGTTGCATGAAGATTTGGGAATTTACAAACAGAAGTATTAATTATCAAAGCTGTGCATCAAAATAAATTGGAAAAATTTGCAAAAGGGAAACTTTTATTTGTGTTTACAGCAAATTTTGTGTCATGACCAGTTATAACACAAAATCAGAGGCAAAAATTGCTTTTTATCTGAAAAATGTATTACGGGGACTATTGTTTTGTTAGCTTGAAAAGCTTAAGCACAAAGCATCAGAATCATAGCCTGAAAAAGTTAATGTAAAAAGATCATGTAAAATGAAATTTTTGTGACATTCATTAGAATAAATAAAAAAGTATACCCTAGCCAGGAGATGACAACTTTGGGTGAAAATCTGTTAAAATGCAGGTAAATGCTTTGTGCAGTAATAAGGAGCGCCACACAGCTTGAGTAACCATTGACTTACAGAGCTGAATGATACAGAAATTCTAAAAAAATGAGTTCTGTTTTAAGGGAATTCATGGAAAATCTCTCATTTTTTTTCATGAGGTTTCTCAAAAAGTGAATCTTGCTAAAGTATTTTCTCACAGAGAAACTGATTTTCAGTCCAAAAGCTTTCCCTCCTCTCATGTTATGCAATTATGCAACTAGTCAAAATGATTTTAACAGAAGTAACCCTTTCAGTAATCTCTAATGGGCAAGGTAAACAGACTTATTGTGTTATCATTACTCCATGTACACAATGCTTGATCCAGTCAGTTTTGAAAGGAGTATGTTCTTCATGCAATGTCACCTTTGAAAGCACACTGAAACACTGACATTCAGAAGAATGCTGCTGCAATTCACCACAGCAAAGATGTTGCAGTGGTTTCCAGCAACCCAGAGATAAAGTTTCCAGGGTGTGGGATGTGGATGTATTATCTCTGTTTCTTATTTAATAGGCCTAGTTATATTTTTGGTTAGAGAACCAAATTTTACTGTCTCATTTGTTGTCAGTACATATCATTTGAGTTTCTGAGTGTGCATAAGCATGAATACCCACAAAAACATGACTTTATTGAGACTGGATTAGCCTCTAAGACCCAGGGTCAGAGAGGCATCTAAGTCCAGCATTTTGGCATTAGTAACATTCTCAAAACCACTATTCAGCAGCAGCAGCCTAACCCTGTAGGCCCTAAGTGTCTAGAAGTTGTTAGACCACGAATAAATCATGATGCTGACCCACAGTTAATGAGCTGCTTGAAGCTCTGGTCATGCTGTCTGGAGTGATTCATGACTGATCTCAGGACAGACTGTCAAAAAACAAGGCAGACACCCAAACTGGTGGTATGTTCTATAATTAGATTTCACTAACCCAGTAACAAAAGTGAACTCCTGGATCATGATAACAGTCTTACTATGGAGTCACAAACATGTCCCTGGGGCACTCCAGTCTATCTTGCCAGTCAGGCAAGCTGGACTTAATGACAAATGGTCACTTACACCAAAAGTCACAAAATAGTTAGGGTGTTCTCAGTTCCAAGAGACCAATCACTTACCCCAGATCAATTTGTATCTTAGGTCTCACACCAAAGACAATGCTAGTAGCCAATCCTATAGTTAACTAATTAAGGATTTATTAACTAGGAAAAAGAAATGATAAAGTTATTTACAGGTTAAAGCAGGCAACACATATAAGCACATATAAGTTACTGTCCATGGTGCCAAAAGGTGACAGAGATGTAGTAATCTGTCCACTGAATGTCTTTCAGGGCTAACCTAGGCTCACCCTGGGGATCTCTGCTTCTGTTTCTTAACTCCAACCCTTGTGGGAGTTTAAACAACAAAGAGATGACCATTCTTCTTGTGAGCATCTTTATATGCCCTTCCCTCAGAGTTCAAACTGAGTGATGAGAGCTCCTGCATATAAAATCTTCACGGGTGGATGGGCAATCAACAAAGTTTTGGTACTACAATGGTCTGTTTAGTCTTTATAGTCCTTCTTGATGAGTAGGGAAGCCACTATTCCTGCCTATGTTATAGAATCATAGAAGATTAGAGCTGGAACAGACACCAGGAGGTTATCTAGTTCAACACCCTGCTCAAAGCAGGATTAATCTCAGCTAAACCATCCCAGCCAGGGCTTTGTCAAGCCGCAGCTTAAAAACCTCTAAAGATGGACATTATACTACCTCCCTAGGTAACCCATTCCAGTACTTCACCACACTCCTAGTGAAATTTTTTTTCTAATATCCAACCTAGACCTCCCCCACTGCAACTTGAGATCATTGTTCCTTGTTCTGTCATCTTCTGCCATTGAGAACAGCCTAGCTCCAACCTCCCTGGAATCCTCTTTCAGGTAGTTAAAGGATGCTATCAAATCCCCCCTCATTCTTCTCTTTTGCAGATTAAACAAGCCTAGTTCCCTCAGTCTCTCCTCATAAATCTTGTGCTCCAGCCCCCTAATCATTTTTGTTGCCCTCTGCTGGACTCTCTTCAACTTGTCCACATCTTTTTTGTAGTGGGGGGACCAAAACTGGACACAATACTCCAAATGCGGCCTCACCAATGCCGAATATAGGGGAATAATCACTTCCCTCGATCTGCTGGCAATGCTCCTACTAATGCAGCCCAATATGCTATTAGCCTTCTTGGCAATCTGGGCACACTACTGACTCATATTCAGCTTCTTATCCACAGTAATCCCCAGGTCCTTTTCTGCAGAACTGCTGCCTAGCCCATCGGTCCCCAGTCTGCAGCTGTGCATGGGTTTCTTCTGTCCTAAGTGGAGGACTCTGCACTTGTCCTTGTTGAACCTCATCAGATTTCTTTTGCCCCAATCCTCCAACTTGTCTAGGTCCCTCTGTATCCTATCCCTCCCTTCCAGGGTATCTACCACTCCCCCTAGCTTAGTGTCATCTGCAAATTTGCTGAGGGTACCTCTTCTTCCAGATCATTAATGAAGATGTTCACAAAACCGGCCACAGGACCAACCCCTGGGGCACTCTGCTTGTTACCGGCTGCCAGCTGGACATCAAGCCATTGATTACTAACCATTGAGACTGATGATCTAGCCATCTCCCTGTCCATTTTATAGTCCATTCATTGAACTGATACTTTTTAAAGTTGCTGATAAGAATACTGTGGGAGACTGTATCAAAAGCTTTGCTAAAGTCAAAGTATATCACATCCCCCACATCCCCACATCCACAGAGCCATTCACCTCTTCATAGAAAGCAATCAGATTGGTCAGGCATGACATGCCCTTGGTGAATCCATGTTGACTGTTCCTGATCACCTTCCTCTCTTCCAAGTGCCTTAAAATGGATTTCTTGAGGACTTGACCTATGATTTTTCCAGAGATTGAGGTGAGGCTGATGGGTCTGTAGTTCCCTGGATCCTCTTTCTTCCCTTTTTTGAAGATGAGCACTATATTTGCCTTTTTCCAGTCATCAGGTCCCTCTCCCAATTGCCCCGAGCTTTCAAAGATAATAGCCAATGGCTCTGAAATGACATCAGCTCAGCACCGTCAGATGCATTGCATCTGCCCCCATAGACTTGTGTATGTCCAATCTTTCTAAATAGTCCTGAACCTGTTCCCTCAGAACTGAAGGATGTTCACCTCCTCCCAATTCTGTGCCACCCAGTGCAGTAGTCTGGGAGCTGACCTTGTCTGTGAAGACATAGGCAAAAAAGGCATTGGGTACCTCAGTTTTCTCCACATCCTCTGTCACTAGGTTGCCTCCTCCATTCTGTAAGGGGCCCACACTTTCCCTAATCTTCCTTTTGTTGGTAGCATACCTGTAGAAACCCTTCTTGTTGCCTTTCACATCCCTTGCTAGCTGCAACTCCAGTTGCGCTTTGGCCTTCCTGATTTCATTCCTGCACGTTTGAGCAGTATTTTTATACTTCCTCCCTAGTCATCTGACCAAACTTCCACTTCTTGTAAGCTTCTTTTTTGTGTTTAAGCTCACCAAAGACTTCTTTACTAAGCCACGCTGGGTACCTACCATTTTTGCTATTCTTTCTGCGCCTCAGAATGGTTTGTTCCTGTGCCCTCCATAAGATTTCTTTAAAATACAGCCTGCTTTTTTGGATTCCTTTCCCCCTCATATTAGCCTCCCAGGGAATCCTGCCCATCAGATTCCTGAGGGAGTCAAAGTCTGCTTTTCTGAAATCCATGGTCCATATCCTGCTGTTCTCTTTTCTATCTTTTGCCAGGATCCTGAACTGTACCAAATCTTCCCTATTTGTTAGCAGCAGGTCAAGAGGAGCACGGCCCCTAGTTGGTTGCTCCAGCACTTGCACCAGGAAGATGTCCACAACACTCTCTAAAAACTTCCTGGATAGCCTGTGCTCTGCTGCATTGCTCTTCCAGCAGATGTAAGGGTGATTGAAGTGCCCCCTGAGAACCAGGTCCTCTGAACTGGAAACTTTCCCTAGATGACTGAAGAAAGCCTCATCTACCTCATCCTCCTTGTCTGGTCCTTATTGTTCTTGCTTCTAAGCTTAACTCAGGACACACAACTGACTTATCTCCAGTTTCATACTGGAGCTCAGAGCAATCATAGTGCTCTCTTACATAAATGCAACTCCTCTACCCTTTCGCCCCTGCCTGTCCTTCCTGAACAGTTTATACCCATGCATGACAGTGCTCCAGTTGTGTGAGTTACCCCCATTAAGTCTCAGTTATTCCAATCATATCATAGTTCCTAGACTGTGCCAGGACTTCCAATTCCTCCTGCTTGTTTCCCTGGTTTCTTGCATTTGTGTATAGGCACTTGAGATAACTGGCTGATTGCCCTACTTTCTCAGTGCAGTTCAGGAGGCCTCCCCTGTTACACCCTCCTCCTTCTGCTTCCTCCCCTTCACAAGTTCAGAGCAGGCATTTTTACAATTATAAAGCAAAACTTTCATATTACTTTATAGCATGGCATACAGACATTACAAGTAAGATTAATGCATGTAGCAATTTACAAGTATTTTGAGTCTAAACACATTCTGACAAGTCTAACACCTATCTTGAACAATGCTAACACACAGGTGAGCTGGTCTGGTTTCCAGCTACACGTTTGTCAGCACTCAGCTGATGCCTACAGACTTGGCAAGAGCTGGCACCTGATCTACCAGCATCATAGCTCTAACACAAGCTGAATCTCTGTAGGCCTTAAAGCAGGACTTTTAAATTAGGCCTTTCCTTGCCTACCCAATGGGCTATATAGTCACTCTTTTTCTGACCCAAGGAATATTTAATTATTTATACAAAGTGGAACAACTCCAACAGGAGAGATTGAGAAAATCCCATCCTAGAATACTCTAATAGCCTGGTGAATAGGGCCATTAACTAGGATCTGGGGAAATTGGGTTCAATTCCTTGCTCCAAATCACTCAGATTAGAAATCTGGGTCTCCCACATCCGATGTGAGTGCCCTGACCACTTGGATGTCCTGGAGTTGATCTCCTTCTCTTTCCCCCCCCCCCTTTTTTTTTTTTTTGGTGTGAAAAGGGCTAACTTTAGGCACTCCAGAAGAGGGATCAGGCTGAGAATCCTAAACAGAAGCAGGCATCTGCAGAAGAGAAGAATGAGGGGAGATTTGATAGCAGCCTTTAACTACCTGAAAGGGGGTTGCAGGGAGAATGGAGCTAGACTATTCTCAGTGGCAGACAACAGAACAAGGAGCAACAGTCTCAAGTTGCAGTGGGGAGGTCTAGGTTGGACATTAGAAAAAACTTTTTCACTAGGAGTGTGGTGATGCACTGGGATGGGTTACCTAGGGAGGGGGTGGCATCTCTATATTTAGAGCTTTTTAAGATGCTGCTTGACAAAACCCTCGCTGGGATTATTTAGCTAAGGTTAGTCCTGCTTTGAGCAGGGGGTTGGACTAGATGACCTCCTGAGGTCCCTTCCAACTCTAATTTTCGATGATTCTATGATTCTTTGTCCCATGAGTTAGGTGACTAAGGCCCAGGTCAATAGGAAAGTTAGGTGCCTTTGTGAATCTGGCCCCTTTCTTCTGCATGTCATTCCTGGTTAACTCTGGCAGTTAACCAGTCACCTTGCTACCTTCTGAGAATTCCTTCCTTCAGTGCCTAACTCTACCTAGGCATTGTATAGGGAACCTGGGCACCTAACTCAGTGCTGGGAATTTTACTCAATGGCAGAGTGCGTAGGTCTTAGGCATTGTAACATCCAAGTACTTTTATTAATCTGATTCTGAAAGCCTATGAGCTGAAAGTCACATAGACTTTTTTATCTCCCAAGAATACCAATAGACATCAAAACCACAATTGTAAAGTGTGCTTCTGCCCTGAAAACTCAGTCTAATAATGGTATTATGGGATTCTATGTTTATTTGCTGTCAATTATTTTCATATGGCTTATGTTACAAGTAAAGACT
Source organism: Mesoclemmys tuberculata (assembly GCA_007922155.1). Classification (NCBI taxonomy): domain Eukaryota; kingdom Metazoa; phylum Chordata; order Testudines; family Chelidae; genus Mesoclemmys; species Mesoclemmys tuberculata. The sequence goes on along the minus strand of ML675624.1, from coordinate 57,974,552 downwards.
CATTTTTTTAAATGTGACATCCCTGTAAACTCCACATATGGTTTTAGTGTTAACTTGGGTTCTTTCCTTGTGACAGGTCATCACTGGTTAAAACAAACAAACAAAAAAACACATGAACCCTCCCCCCCCCAAGCCAATGGGTCCTCATTATGCCCTGTGCAATGAGGGGGTGGAAGAGCTAGTGCCCCCAGTGGCCCCACAGAAACTCACACCTGGCAGTAGGTGGGCTGGGAATAGGTGAGAGTGGTATCCAGATGGTTTAGAGGGCCGACACAGAGTAGGACCTGAAAGGGCTGAACACCCACCACAGCACACAGGATTGGGGCAGGGAGCGGGACCCCAAGAGCCTGTAGTGGTCTTGGGAGAAGGTAGGCCTCTCCAGGAACCTCTCACCCAGCCTGGATCTGGCTTCCATTCCACTGAATCTCAGTATCTCCCTCAATTCCCTTCCAATCCCTTTTCCCTTCCCATCACACTTAATCGCAGGGAGTTTCTGCCTCCCCCATGTAAACCCACTAATGAAATCCTGGCCCTGCTGAAATAATTTCTACAGAGTCAGGATTTCAGTCATTATCTTCAAGCTAAATTATTAATGACACCTGTGATACCTCCTCTCTCCCACTTTGCATAGGTGTATCTTTTTGGAACTTAATAAACAATTAGGGGGATGATGTGTCTGATACAATAGATTGCAGATCAGTCTTTCAAGTGTGTTGGAACTGCTGTTGATGGAAAAAGCAGTGGAAATTAATTTTTCTCACTAACATATGCTGGAATGACCAGACTGAACATGAAGAGATAGTAGGTCTGTTGGGCAAGAAGATGCCATTATTACACAGTCACTTTTCATAGCAGAGCTGCACTTAAAGGCTTGGATTTTTGTTAACCACAGAGTATGTGGACAGCCCTGGGGGGCCTGTATCATGATCAGTGAAACTGGAGCCAGTCCCTAGGTGGGGCATTAAGTTGCAAGCAATGCAGCCACACAGACAGAGCAGCCCACAGGTTTGCACTTCTTCAGTTGAACCCTGCATTCAGCTTCACTCTTTGTTAACGGAACAAGATGGCAGCATCTGAGTGGTGAGTCCTCTGAAGTGCATCAGCTGGCAGCGTGAACCATGGAGCCATGGATTTTGTGGACGCTAAATTGGACTTGGTGGATGGAGGAGTTTAAAATGTACACAAACCTGGCCATGCAGGAGGATGACAACATCAGGAAAGTAAAACTGCAATTTTATCTTATTTGGGAACAATGCAGAGTGATTTGCAACGTTCTGAAGCTCACCACAGCCTCAAGACTTACAGCAGTCCCTGGAGCCTTGTGAAAATATTGCTCCCCAATGCAGAACTAAATGGTGGCAAAGATATTTTACTAGAGACCAATATGAAGTAGAGGGGCTAGACCCTTCTGATATAGCCTTATGCACACTGGTTGCTACATGCAATTTTGGGGAATCAACCAATTCCCTGATTTGGGACATGATAGTCTGTGGCACTTAGGATCACTACCTACAGGATTCCCTGCACCTGGAAGGTGATATCATATTAGAAAGATGCTTAGACATGGTGCAAGCAGTAGAAGCCTCAAGAGAAAGGATGAAAGCCCTAGGAGGCACAACATACTCAGAAGTACAGTGAGACAACAGAAAAGGAAAACAGGTGGCCAGGATACAATACCAACAATGAGATGCATTTACTGTGGGAAACAGCATGCGTAGGTAAAGGAAAAGTGCCCACTCTTGTACAATGCTATTAAGAATATGGCAAGTTGAACCATTTTAGCAGTGTATGCAAGAGCAGAAGGATTCTGTCAGATCTGAAGAAGAGAGGGAGGGCACACCAAATAGAGGTAATGACATCACGATGCTCTCTTTGAGTCTGACAGCATATCAGGCTGGTGGGACAGGAAAACAACAAGGGATAACACCACCTTCCGTGCACACAACGTTAACAGGGAAACACCATCTGTGATTTCAGCTGGGTAATGGGGCCTCCAGCAATGATATTTCCTGGGGTGAACTGGACTTGAATACACTCATTACAAAGAAGAGGCATATTCTAATAATGTACAAAGAGAGCGTAACGTAGTCCACAGGGAAATGTCATCTCACAGAAATTATCCCAAAAAATAACACATGGTACCAACTAAAGGTCTGATGGTGGATGATAAGTACTGCAGACTTTCTTGAGGAAGACAGCCATGCAAGCCATAGACCTGATCAGGATGCAGTATCAGAATTTTGTAGCTGCAATGCAAGAAGCAAAAGAAGAACAATGGGCAATGGAGAAAATTTAAAAAAAATATAGAGATGTTTTCAGTATGGAGGTGTTGATGGAGGTGCCTCAACAGAAAGCTGTGACTGGAAGAAAAACCCACAGTGGATCCTATGTGCTTACCACAAAAGAAAATTCCAGTTGTTATGTGTAATCTAGTATGCAAGGAGCTCAAAAAGTCTGCCGAGCAAGGGTAAGCAGCAAGATGGTGGTGGTGATGGTAAAGAAACCATCAAGCAAATTACACATTTGCCTAGACCCAAAATCACTGAACCAGGATATTGTAAAGATGCCACTATCCACTACCCACAATTGATGACGTCTTACCAGTACTTTCCAAAAAATCTTTCCAGTCTATGGGGTAGGGACAAGAACATAAAACTCAGCCCAGAAAAAATGTGACATAAATAGCGTGAGGTGGCATGCATTGTGCTCGTGCTTAAAGCAAGAGAATGTGAGCAGATCCCCAAAAGATCAAGGCAGCCAGAGACCTGCCAGCTCCCGTGCATGTGAAAAGGGTACAGTGCTTCATAGGAATGATAATATTTTTGTCCAAGTTCTGTTTACACCTGGCTGCAGCAGCAGAACACATATGTCAGCTCACAAGGCAGTATGTTGAGTGGGACTGGGTAGGACCCCAACAGCAATCATTTTACACACTGAAACAAATGATAACGAATGTCTCTTTCCTGAAGTAGCACTGGCCAAAGAGCCACTGACAGTCTGGTGTGTTGCTGGCAGAGAAAGGACTGGGTGTAGCTCTTTTAGAAGAGCAGCCAGTCACTTATGCCAGCAGTATTCATGTAGGAAAAAGAGCTTCTGGCTATAGTATTTGGAATGACATAATTCCAGCAGTACACCTATGGCCCACCAGCAATAGTGCAATCAGACCACAAACCCCTAGACACAATCATGGCGAAGCCTCTTCTTAGTCCTCCAAAACGATCACAGTGCTACAAGGCAGAGATCAGATGTTGTGCAGGATGACTATTGGTGTTAGCTGACACACTTTGCAGGGGATATATATCCAGCATCAGCAAGTTGGGGGAAGGGGATCAGGATATTAAATCCATTAATATGCGGCTCTATCTCTCTGTTTGAACTGCAAAACTGATGGAAATCAAAGAGGAACTGAAAAGGACATCCAACTACACACCATCAAGAAAGCAATACTAGCTCTACAAGAAAAGTATCAGAAGGAGTGGACTAAAGGAATCATGAGGTCAGAGGAGGTGACTACACAATACAGACAAGCGATCCAAAGGAACAGGAAGCAATTATGATTCCCCCAGACACAATGCCTAGGGAAAGCCTACAGATTTTGTCATGAAACAGAGAGAAAGAGAACCATCTAGATGCAAACCACAGAAGGAGGGAGGAGACTCCACAGAGTGAGAGCTTGCTGGACTTGGAGAGAGATGACAGTAAGACAGAGATAGGTAGTTCCCGGTTTGGCTGCCTAGTGAGGAGATCACACTTTTTCAAAGACTATGTAACCAGCTGAATCTGAAGTGAAGATAAGACTCCAACTTGGCCCTGTGATAGCAACCTCTGGCCTAAGAGACAGGGTCAGGATGTCAATGATTATTTTAAAAAAATATTTATATTACTATGTTTGTAAAATACAGAAGATGTACCATGATTAAATTTAGGATTTTGTCACGGTTATTTTTAGTAAAAGTCACGGACAGGTTTCAGGCAATAAAGAAAAATACATGGAAGCTCACGATCTGTCTGTGACTTGTACTAAAAAAAAAAATGGGAGAAGGGGGTCTGATGGGATGACTGAAGCCTGAGTGACAGGAGAGACCCTGAGCCCTGCTGCAACAAGGGAGGGGAGGGGTGTCAGCATCGCGGAGGTTGAAAATTGCAGGGCCCCTCCCGCTACTCATGGTGGCTAACACCAGAGCTTGGTGGCTCTGCACCGCAGTGGCTTGGAGCTCTGCGGCTGGTGGCTGGAAGTTTCAGAGTCTCCTCACCACCAGCAGCAGTGCAGAACTGCGGGGGACCCACCAGCTGAGAGGTCCTGCCCCACCACCAGGGGCTAAGGTGGAAAAGGTCAAAGAGATCTCTGGAAGTCACAGAATCTTTGATGGAACACCAGGAAAACAGAGAATGTGAAGAATTGAGTTTGAAGCAACACAGTCACATGGATAGAGCAGAGCACAGGATTTAATAAAGTTCCTCTTGGTTCAACTGATCCTGTATTCAGCTTCATTTTTTGCTAATGAAACAGGGCCCACTAGCCACTGAGAAATACTAGGGTCACCAGGTATAACTTGAGTTGTTTAGATGGTGGAATACTGTTATAGTCAGCACAGTGGTTGTAAAAGTAATTTTCCTGCGGCTTTTAATATGCTCTGGCCTATAATGCTACTGCCTTTTAAAGGGACAGATATTTTTATATGTAATTAATTCATACATGGATTTCTTTTGACTTTCAGTAGTTTAGAGATGAAGATGTACCCGAAGCAGAAAAAGAGACTTCATGGACCTCTAAGCTAGCACTAGGGCTGCTTATTCATCCTGCAGTTTGTATCTGGGGATGTAACATTTGGATTTATTCATATCTGGAAGTCACGTAATGTTAAAAATAGCATAAGATCCATTGAAATGAAAAAGAAAGTTTACAGACATGTTTTAATTGATGCTAGGTTAACCCTGGGCTATGGGAAATGTCAAATGCAATTGGTTATGCAAGCTCAGCCATAGATGTGTGCAGTCTGTAACAAAATATGATAATTAGAAGAAAGCAAAAAGTGAATAAAGCAGAGACACTATTACCCACCCATGTGAAACTTGAAAGAAGCAGAAGATTTTGTGCTGGATTGGCACAGCCACTGACACTGGCACCAAGCGATAGCTGCGCGCAGTGTTGGACTGGTTTTGCCCAGGAACTGTCAGCAAAATAGAACTGTAATTGTACGACATTTCTCAATGTATAATTTTAATATCCCAGTCTTGGCTTTTTTTGACTGCTTTCTATGCATACACTGAATATAAATAGTAAAATGAAAAATCTCCTTCTCCCTCCTTTGTGTAGGAGATTGACATCTGAAATTTAACTGTAGCAAGTTCATTTTCTACAAGTAACACTATCTGCTGTGCTCCATTCTTTAGCAGAAAAAAAATGCTATTCAAAGCTCTCTGCTGGTTTAAGAAACATTTGATTTATGCACTAACATTGCAGCTTCCACCTTCCTCAGAGCATGGTACACAGGAAGGCAACCGCTGGTAGCCAGAATGTTATCTTCTGAATAAAGCATGTATCCAACTTCTGAATAGCATTTGCTTGCTGAAAGCCAGATTTGCAGCAAGTATATAACATTAACTAGGAATGCACTCTATGGCAGTCCGTTTTCCCTACACTTCTAAGTTCGTCTTCATAAATACATGGTCCTGTGGTCTTACTGGGATGGACAAAGCCTTTTCTATCCTGTACTCCCCTTCAAATGGCCACTGTTTAGGAGAAATGAAATGTACTGCACTTGTTCTAGCCAGCTGGAAACACAGGCTAGTATACAAAAATTAATTTAAAATATTATTCCAAGAGTCTGGATAACTAGACTGGTTTTAGGCGTTGCCTTGAATAGAGGGTGGAGTCCACCTATTAATTCTCTAGACGAACATCACAGAAATTGTTCTTAAAAGACTGTAAAGTCATTACAGAGCAGTTGTACAGTGACTCTGAAGCCACACAGGGATGAGTCCTTTGCCTCTCCCAGGGGAACGCTTCAGTGTACATCCATACCCAGAATACAAGACTTGGCAGTAATGAAGGACTATAACTAGCCAGATAGCTCTTGGAAAAGTGTCCAGTAATTTCTTGAACTTTATTGGGGTCAAATTCTTGTTTCAAAATGTAAAGAAAGTAACAGGGAAGGAAGCGATTTTAGACTTGATTCAGACTAACAGGAAGGAATTGGTTGTGAGTCTGAAGGTGGAAGGCAACTTGAGTGAAAGTGGTCATGAAATGATAAGGCCTCATGATTCTAAGGAAAGGAAAGAGTGAGAGCAGTGGAATAAGGGCAGTGTATTTAAAAAAAAATCATACTTTAACAAACTCAGAGAACTAATAGATGAAGTCTGATGCATTAATTTAGATTCAATAAATGGATACAGCGAGTTAAAGGAATTAACATAATCCTGTAACTGTCCAACATTAAAGAGTTTTAAACAAGGTCTAGGGTTTGGTATATAGAGACTGAAGCCTGCTTAGAGCAGTGCCAAACACATTCAGAAATTCATGCGAAAGGTTAGATAAAAATTTATTAATTTTTTTAAATCAAAAGAAAAAAAATCCAAACAAACGAAAGGCACTGGCACTGAAATTGAGTGATTATGCAAAACAAACAAACAATCAAAACTTATCAAAGTCCCTTTTTGGAGATGGTAAACACTGGTTAAAGTCTCTTATTTGGTCAAATAGTTCTCCTTGGTGTGGAAGAAAGGATTATTTCTGTTGTTCAATTCTGAGTTGGGAATGATAGTTATTTTCCTGCTTTTAACACAGAGATACAGAAGGGAGAGAAAAGATAGAATAGAAAAGTCAGGGGATTTACAGCTTTTGTTGATATTCTCAGGATACAGAGTGACAGAGTGGATAAACACTTTGGGCTGGCAGGCTAGCTATGATAGCTTCTGCTCTGGACCCCAGCTCACCTCCCCAGTCAGGGACATTATTAGATAGTCTGGTCAGGGCTCTCTCCTTTACTGGTCCTTCTCAGGACAAGCAGAACTGGTTGGTTCTTAGTGCCATGAAGTACAGTTAATATCAGGATTAGATGAAAAACCTAGAAAAACAGATAAGATAGAAGATAGTGGGGGAAAGAAGAAACATACAAGGAAGGAGAAGACAGAGCATGATCTCACATATTTCAGGTTGGGGTCCTTACTATTGGAGTGATGATGATCAACCATCCCCACTGGAGCGTCAAGGTCTGGGGGTTATGACAACAGAATCTCCTGCAGTGATAGTAAAAAGTTTTTTTTCTCCCTTTAAGTCTTTTTAAGGGCCCCAAATGTTACGGGTGGAATTGTGTTGGGGTGGCAAGACAGGTACACAAGGCAGGTAAAATAGGCCATTTAACTTATAGACTGAACCTGAAAAAAGGCCAGGATTGATGACCCCTATTGTCTGATAAAGCCCAGCTGTGGGGCAGAGTTGGGATAGGCTTAAAAAGTGAAGAAGTTGGTGGTAGGAGATGATCTACAGGGAGAAGCTTGACAGTCACTTGCTAGAAAAGAGAGAAGTTGGATGAGTTGGACTATAAAATGGATAGAGAGCTGGCTAGATCATTGGGCTCAACAGGTATTAATCAATGGCTTGATGTCTAGCTGGCGGCTGGTAACAAGTGAAGTGCCCAGGAGTCGGTCCTGGTGCCGGTTTTGTTCAACATCTTCATTAATGATCTGGAAGAAGGGGTAGATTGCACTCTCAGGAAGTTTGCAGATGACTCTAAGCTAGGAGGAGTGGGACATACCCTGGAAGATAGGGATAAGATACAGAGTGACCTAGATAAATTGAAGGATTGGGCCAAAAGCAATCTGATAAGGTTCAACAAGGACAAGTGCAGGGTCTTCCACTTAGGATGGAAGAATTCCATGCATAGCTACAGACTGGGAACCGACGGGCTAGGCAGCAGTTCTGCAGAAAAGGATCTCGGAGTTACTGTGGATAAGAAGTTGGATATGAGTCAACAGTGTTCCCTGTGTTGCCAAGAAGGTAAATGGCATATCGGGCTGCATTAGTAGGAGCATGGCCAGCAGATTGAGGGAAGTGATTATTCCCCTCTATTCAGCATCGGTGAGGCCACATTTGGAGTATTGTGTCTGGTTTTGGGCCCCCCACTACAAAAAGGATGTGAACAAGTTGGAGACAGCCCAGTTGAGGGTAACAATTATGATTAGGGGGCTGGAGCACAAGACTTATGAGGAGAGGCTGAGGGAACTAGACTTGTTTAATCTGCATAAGAGAAGAATGATGGGGGATTTGATAGCAGCCTTTAACTACCTGAAAGAGGATTCCAGGGAGGATGGAGCTAGGCTGTTCTCAATGGCAGAAGATGACAGAACAAGGAACAATGACCTCAAGTTGCAGTGGAGGAGGTCTTGGTTGGATATTAGGAAAAGGTTTTTCGCTAGGAGGGTGGTGAAGCAAATGGGTTACCTAGGGAGGTGATGTAATCGCCATCTTTAGAGGTTTTTAAGCTGTGGCTTGACAAAGCCCTGGCTGGGATAATTTAGCTGAGGTTAGTCCTGCTTTGAGCAGGAGGATGGACTAGATGACCTCCTGAGGTCCCTTCCAACTCTAATATTTTATGATTCTATCTAGGTACAAGAAGACGGTCAAGAGGCAGAGTAAGCCCTGGGATCCTGGCTTGGGCTATAGATTTTGAGAAGAACCTAAGATGGGGTGAAGTAGCCACAAGGAGTAGAGAAAGTGCCAGAAGATAGGGAAGGAAGGTAGGAAAGACCACAGGGAAACAGGTCAGATCTTGAGCAGACCACAGTTGCTGGGCATAGGGTCCCTGGACTGGAACCTGGAGTAGCGGTGAGGCCTACGTTCCGCTATCAGCCACTGGCAAAGTGACAAAGACTGGGCAGTGATCAGAAGACTTCCTGAGACAGTTTGTTCAGTGAGACTTTTTTGCCCCAGAAGGGGAGGACTAAAGTGACTTGGCCGGAGGACCAAATCACAAAGAGGGAGTAACCTGAGTCCAAAGAGAGAAAGAGAACACAGGGTGAGCAACCAAAGGTGGAGGTATCAGATCAGTCAACACCTAATCCCCAGCTGAGCCACAAGGATATGCCACAATGGTGAGTAGTAAACCTTAGGACAGGACCATCCTTTCGTTATTTTCCCCACCAATTAGGCTTAATTTCCAAAGCACCAATTTTGGCTCCTTGATTTCTAGTCATCTACTCCTCTTGCTAACCAATCACAGGACCTCTTGTTCCTCTTGAGTGGTTCAGTAAACCCTTTTCGTTTAAATTAATTCTGTCTTCCTGTCTCCTGCTCACATCTTTTCTTAAACAATTTTAAATAACAGGTCATTGTGACAATTCATGAACCATTATTCACTTTTCAACACTTAGGCCCCAGTTACTACATCAGGTCCCACAGGAAGAAAAAATCTTAGGGGAAAAATTAGTTCAGGAGAGCTAGCAGTTTCTTAAAGAGACAAAATTACTGGAACAGGAAAATGTCCCAATGCAGAGGAAAGATAGGAAGAATACTAAGAGGCCAATATGGCCACCTCAGGACCTCTTTAATGACTTGAAAATAAAAAAGGAATCCTGCAAAAAGTGGAAAAATGGGTTCCTTGCTAAGGATTAATACAAAAGTATAGCACAAGTACATAAGGTCAAAATTAGAAAGGTTAAGGTGCAAAATGAGTTACACCTAGCAAGGAACATAAAAGCAATGGAAAGAGGCTCTATAAATACATTAGGAGCAAGAGGAACATGAAGAAAAGTGTAGGTCCCCTACTTAGCAGGCAAGAAAAGCTAATAATGACATAAAAAACCTGAGGTGTTTAATGCCTATTTTGCTTCAGTCTCTGCTAAAAAAGGTTAATTATCACCAGATGCTTAACACAATTAATATTAACAAGGGGCAGAGGGAGAAACACAAGCCAAAACAGGGAAAGAACAGGCTAAAGAATATTTAGATAATTAGATGTATTCAATTTGTCAGGGCATGATGAAAGTCAGCCTTGGATACTTAGGGAACTAGCTGAAGTGATCTCGGAAGCATTAGGACAAAGGACTGGAGAAGGGTAATCATAGAAACGTCATTTTAAAAAGAGAAATCAAGGAGACCTGATGAATTACAGACCAGTCAAACAAATATGTAGAATGACACTGGAACAAGTCATCAATTAATCAATTTGTAAGCACGTAGAGGACAATAGGGTGATAAAAGCTAACAGCTAACATGGATTTATCAACACCAAACCATGCCAAACTAACCTAATTTCATTTTTGGCAGGATTACTGGACTAGTGGATAAGGGCAAACAGTACATGTGATTTACGTATGTGCCATTGCCATGAGTAGGATAAAAGATTACGTGGATCATAGGTCTGACACAGTGTGGCCAATTCTGTTATGCCTTATAAGAAACTTTAGTAAAGGGTCAAATCCTGATTTTATCTCACAGCACAAGTAAATCATAATCATAAAACTGTAGAGCAGGAAAGGACCTTAAAAGGTCATCTAATTCACACGGAGGTGGGATCAAGTATACCTAGTACATCTGTGAGAGATCTTTCTCTAACCCGTTCTAAAAAGTTCCAGAAATGGAGATTTCACAACCTCCCTTGGAAGCTTTTTCCAGTACTTAACTATTCTTATAATTAAACAATTTTTCCTGATATCTAACCTAAATCTCCCTTGCTGCAGATTAAGCTGATTGCTTCATGTCCCACCTTCAGTGAACATGCAGAATAATTGACCACTGTCCTCTTTATAATATTATACATTAGCCTTTAACATATTTGAATACTGTTATCAGTTTCGCCCTGCAGTCTTCTATTTTCAAGACTTTAGTTTTCAAGACATACCCAATTTTTTTAACCTTTCTTCATAGGTCAGGTTTTCTAAGCTTTTTATCATTTTTGTTGCTCTCCTCTGGACTCACCAATTTCTCAAAATATTTCTTAAAATGTGGCACCCAAATCTGGACACAGCATTCAAACTGAGGCCTCACCCATGCTGAGTAGAGTGTAACAATTACCTTCCCTGTTTTACATATGACATTCCTGTTAATACATCCCAGATTGCTATTAGTTGTTTTGTTTCCAACTGCATCACGTTGTTAGCTCATGTTTAAAGTGTGATCCACTATTACCCTCAAATCCTGTTCTTCAGTACTACAGCCTAGCCAGTTATTCTCCATTTTTGTAGTTGTGCATTTGATTTTTCCTTCCTAAGTGTAATAGTTTGTACTTCTCTTTATTGAATTTCATCTTATTGATTTAGGACCAAGTCTCCAATTTCTTAAGGTCACTTTGAAGGACAGGAGTAGAATTCAAAGTGCTTTCAACCCCTCTCAACTAGGTGCAATCTACAAATTTTCTAAGCATGCTCTCCACTCCAATATACAAATCATTAATGAAGATATTGAATAGCACCATACCTGGAATAGACCCATATGGGGACTGCACTAGATATGTCCTCCCAGTTTGACAGTAAACCATTGATAAGTACACTTTGAATATGGTTTTTCAAGCAGTTCTGCACCCGTTTTATAGTAACATAATCTAGGCCAAATTTACATAGTTTGCTTATCATGTGAGACTATGTCAAAAGCTACTAAACTTAAGATACGAGGTACCAATTTTTAACATTACAATAATCCTTTACAGTCCCCCTCCCCACATAACTGACCTAGCCAGTTGTGCAATGGGGGCAGAGAGACTTCTTCCTGATGCCTGTAACAAACAGTTTATATTCCAAAGCATGAGATTTCAGTATCCTCATTGCAGCATATTTTACTCTTCAATACACTGGATTCTTCCTTTCTCAGCACATTCTTTTCTCAAGTCTGAATGTTCTAGCCTCCATCATCTCTCCTTTTTCAGTTAAATATTCTGTTACATTGAGATGAAATTTTATCTTATGGAAAGTCTGAGTTTGACATAAAGAATTGATATTTAGACAGAACAGATCTTCAGCCAACACTGAAAAAGTGTATGTATAAGAGACAGATGTGGACTGCATAGGAAGAAAAGAAAGGTTAGGCAATTTGAAGCTTTTAAGATCTTACTCTTTCCACAGTTTGGTAAGAAGGGTGTCAGAAGATTTGATTATCTCTTAAAAGGGTTTCATAATGTGGCTTAAGAAATATAGGCTTAAGAAAAATCTATGATTTTTTTCTAATTTGGCTAACATTTAGGTTCTCTTACAAGACAGTTTCAGACACAATCTGGAGAATATTATGTTCATACACACAGAGAAGTTCGTGTTTTATTTTTTATCTTTCTGTAAGGTTGCAGTTTAGCATTATTTTATTTCTTAGAATCCAGAACCCTAAAACAAGAACCAAAAACAGAGAGAACAAGAGAGCAGGTTGCTCACTAAGGCAGAGAGGCACAACTCAACCAACATGGCTCCGGCCTCTGCTCTTTGCAGAATGATGGCTGAAGGCCCAGATTACATGCTTTCATCAAGCAGGACTAGGGAAACCCTTACACTTAAAGAGATATTTTGTCATTGTAATAGAGTTTTTAACACACCACAGAGAACAGCCAAACAGTTTTCATACTAGTCAGTCTTATATTACCTTCTACTTTATTCCGTGACATTTTTGGAAGACATTTAACCAGCAAACATGATGAGTTTATAGCTAGCTTTACAGCCCATTTTAGTAAACATATAGGACTGAATCTTAGTCCCAGGCACATTCAGGTCCCTGTCCATGTTGAGTTGCCATGCAAGAAGAAACTGTTCCCCTACTGAATGTAAAGAGGCAGCAGATGGACTCCTACAGACTGAGGGTTGCAGAAGCCCCCTGAAAGAAAGGAGTGGAGTGGATTTGCATAGTAAACACTACACTATTCCTTCCCCATCCCCATTCATACAACTTTCCTCTATGTTCCATTAGCCCCAAAGCACTCTTCTGCATAGTGTCCTCTACTGCACAATGGAACCAGTGTGTTTGCATGTGGTCAGAGCCCTCTGTGCCCACAGAGAAGAAAGTGAATGTTTCTCATCAAAAAAAGTAACTCTTTGAATCTCAGTTATGAGGCCCACTAAGAGTAATTCATAGAAACAAATTTGTAGTTAGTTCATTAATATTCTAATCTACATAGGTTCTTATACTGCGCTCATGACTGTAGTTTCTGAATGCCTTCCATGAGTACTGTCACGCGTCATGCACTTTATCATTTTATCATTTATTTTATCCTCCTTGACCCATGCGGAAAAGTGTGTGCAGTGGAGTGTCTTGTTTTGATAGTGTTTTTTTTTAAATATACCTGTTGCTATATATTTTTATATATATATATATATATTTTATATTTATACCAGGCCAAAGTAATATGCCTTGCACTTGGAGTAGAAGGTGGTACTGTTTTTGATGGTCTTTAGTTTCTTCCAAACTACAGTGTAATTGCTGTTTTTTATCAAGGCAGTCTTTGGTGCATCTGTTTCCTGATAAAGAAAAAAACAACCTAGATGACACATCCAGGAAGCTGGGTGCCTGAATCAGGCACCATAAGTTCCTACCAGATAATGTACTGCTCCCTTCAAATTCCTGTAGATCCCTGTAGACCTAGGCTCAGTAACACTTTGGGCAGAGATTTCATTTCCCAGCATGTATCAGTCACTCATCCCCATCATGCATTCACTTTAACCTGCAATCCTTAAAAGCAGTAAAAAGGCCTAGGTTCAATACAATATGATGTTTAGATTACAGTCAGGGCTCCCTTTGGCTCAACCACCACTTGAGACCTTATTCACATTCAGAGGCTCTAAGAACTAAAATCCCAGTCATCTTTAATGGTGTTTCTTCCTCACTTAGCAAGTGCACGAGAGTCTTTGGGAATCCAGTAATACAAGTACCTGTCATTTGGGGAAAAGGGCAAACATCTTAGTAAGTAAAACCATGAAATTATGTAAAAACCACAAAATGTATGTAGAAATGACAGACTCCTTAGTCTCAGTTATTACTGACTGGCTGGCTTGTTGTGTGTCCTGAAACTCTGGCTCAAGGCAAAATCCCCACGAAAGCCTCACTCACAAATCAAGATGAAGCCTCAACAGTCAAAGGTGAGCAGGAGCTCTCTTTAACTTGCAGTAAATGTCTGCTGTGGACTGTTCTGATCTGCTAATGCTACCTCTAGCAGATATGCTGCAAACTCCTGGCCACCTAGCCAGCTCCAATTCACTGTTGCCACCCAATAAGGCCTGCTCCAGTCCATTGCTGTCCACCAACATAAGCTCCACAACACTGATTTTAGCTATAATGGGATATCTGATTCAATACTCCATTATAGTCCAACTTCTAAACTGCAGACTCTCTCATGAAGTGCATACCACAGTACGACTATTTAGCAAAACGTCTGCTATCTCCCTCCAACTTTCTGGGGCTCAACTACCCAATGTTAGTCTATTACATAAGGGTGTCCAACTTTCCCTGTGGTGTACCTTTCAATATATTCATAAGCACGTCTGCCTCTCCATATACTTTGTTATAGAACCAAATTAATACCCATTCCTACGAAAAGAACCTAATGAAACTCTAACTAGAAGAGCTTTGCATCACATTCTTAGGCTGCATTGAACCAAGTGATAACTATGCAAATTAAGGCTGCAAGCAGTTAGATGCCCCATCTATTTCCCCCTTTTCTCCCTTATACAGAGTCAAAGAGCTACTATTCCTTGAAAGACTCCAGGGCTCCAGCTCCAGGGCTAACAAACAGAAAGAACAACTTTAGTGGGGTTAGAATATTGGTTCTGTTAACTGAGTGTACCAAGCAGAGATGATGATGATAGGCTTCAAATTTATTGCTGAATTTGTCCCTCATTTGTGTGCTAATATATATATAAATATCAGCGCTAACTGTCAGTTTTACTGAGTCAAAGGTCATGATAATTGTCTGAACAACTTAATAATACTGGTTGATTCTGTGAAGCTGTTACTATAAAAACTGCTGTATCATAAAATGTCTCTAAGTTTGTGTATCCACATTGGTTTACAAGCCAGAAATCAAAGCCTCCCCACACCAGAGACAATGGAGAGTACTTAACTCTTAATGACCAGTCAGTAGTTATGTTAAAGAGTAACTGCACCCTGGGGTAAATCAGTTTTCCTCTCTGAGGGCGCAGAGGGGAAGTGGAATGGAAAGTTACCAAAGAGAAGAAATGTGCTAAGATGTCCATCGGGGAAATATGGAAACAGATTGACAGTGAATTTGGTGACAGTGAATTTGAAACACAAGAAGTCTGGGCATGAGGAAGGAAGGGCACAGATATCCAAGGTCAGTGCGGTTAAGCTGAGGGAAAAAAGACTTCATGTTTCAGCACAGAAGCAATGCTCTGCAGCAGAAGGACCAGGACAACTACAGGGGATCCTGACCCTAGCCCAAAGAAGGCCCTGGAGTGGTGAGTAAACTGAGGCAGGAGAAAAGTGTATAGGTTTTATTATTTTTGTATATATCTGTGTAATTCCTCTGCTATGAAAGAGCAATGCTGTGTTCTAGTCCTGTGCAAGGCCTGTATGTATTCTATGCTAACCTGGCACCTAGCTCCTTGAAGTGTAAACCAGAAGGCTCATACTTTTGGCTGCAGTTCTAGGAGAGGGAGCATTTAAGGTTCCGGGGTATTTTATGGGATACTTGCTAGACCTGAAGCCATAAATCAGGTAGACTGAGGGGCTTTATTTCCATGAAGAAGTAAGACAGAGTTGTTTTCCAGAGAGGCCAAGGGAGAAAACAGTGCTTCAGTCTACTGACACCCACAGATCCAAAGGCTGGATTTCAACCCCAGCACTCTGCCAGAAGACGGAGCCCAGTGGGATCTAGGACACTGTTACTCTAATTATGATAATACACAGAAGTGTGTATTTTCAAAAGTATTGTAGCCTACTTCTTGCTGTAACATTAATAACTGGCTAGATGGTGTGTGAACCTTGCAGGACCACACAGGGTCAAGAAGTTTCCCCTGACCTTCTGTGGAGCAAGAGCCTCTCCTAATAGCAGAGCCTGAGCTCTCTGTACTCTGGAGAGCACAGCAACTGCTCACTCCTACTGCCCTAAGGAGTGAGAGTCCAAAGAGGTAGTGAAAGAAGGTGAGGACTTGGCCCCTGTCCTTCTCCACACCAGCCCCTGGAGTGGGACCTATGCACCAGGGTGAGGGAGCATCCCTGCCAATACGTGGAGCTGACCATTCAATCCTCACCTCATGTTCAAGGAATAGCTGGAGATGAGACTGGGCAACTTCTTTGATGTTCATCCTGGATATCTGCACTGCCAGGCTTTGGTTTAAAAGTTACCGTCTAGCCCTATATTTTTGCCATATGATGTTAGTGTTATATATTTGCTTGTAGTTTAGACTGATCTCCGGTATATATGCATAGTGTGAAATACTTGATAGATCTGTAGCAAGTCTGTCTTCACCCATTGCCAATCCAGTGTGCCTTGCAGTCTGCTTAAAATCAACATTTTAATATTTTTTCACATTTTTTCAAGTAAACCTCTCTATGCAGCATAAGTGGCTATATTTTACATTACAGAACATACCTGTTTGTGGTATAGATTCCGTATGATCATATTTGAACTGCTATGTAATATTATGGTGATATTTTGCAACTAGTGTAGAGTATTTAAATTAATTAGATTTGGAGGAATTGCAAACCAGGAAACAATGCATAGTCACTTTATTCCTGCAGTAGTTATTGCTTTGGGCAGAGGGAGATTATTTTATGAATCTGTGATGAAGTACAGTGACATAGGATCTGATCCCTGTTAAAACAACTACAGGATCTGAGGGAAGGAATTCCCATTGGAACCCCAGTGGCTTTGAACAATAACCAGATTATACAGTTAGTATATTTTCTGAGGTAGCCTAGGCTTTTGATTCATTTACTTACAGAAACTTAAACAAAGAACACATTTCTAGCCTAAGTTTTCAGGAGCGATTAGTGATTTTTTGGTGCTCAACCTGAGACAATTTACAAGGGCCTAATTTTCAGAAAATACTGTGTATCAGCCCTGTGAAAATCATGCTCTTTTGCCATATCTCAAATTGAGGCACTCAAATCTCAGTTTCAAAAATGGAATTCTTCCAAATTTTTTATTATTACTTGTTTACGGTATCACCTGTGATGCTCTAGGCACTTTCCAGACATTCAAGAAGGCACAGTCCCTGACACAAGGAGCCCACAGTCTAAAGCAGTGGCTCTCAGTCTTTCCAGACTACTGTATCCCTTTCAGGAGTTTGGCTTCTCTTGCATATCCCAAGTTTCAGATCACTTAAAAATTACTTGCTTACAAAACCAGACATAAAAATACAGAAGTGTCAAAGTACACCATTACTGGAAAACTGCTTACTTTCTCATTTTTACCATATAATGAATAAAATAAATCCATTGGAATATGAATATTGTACTTACATTTCGGTTATAGTATGTACAGCAGCACAAACAAATTGTTGGTATGAAATTTTAGTTTGTACTGAATTCACTAGTGCTTTTTATGTAGCCTTTTGTAAAATTAGGCAAATATCTAGATGAGTTGATGTACCCACTGGAAGACTTCTGCATATTTCCAGAAGTACATATACCCCTGGTTGAGAACCACTAGCCTAAAGAACAACGGCTTCTCAGAGTCCAATGCCATTGAATTCACAATAAAGATAAACAATGAGATTTTGAATTTCATCTTTAAGGAGACAAAGGAAATTTGCAAGTAGTTTGGCCTGACATCCATTCCAAGAAATAAAATGTCCTCCTTTTCCCCAAGAGGGACAGATGGTAGCAGAAAGAAGAGGGACAACATCCCAAATTCTATTCTGCTGCTCATGAAGAAACTGGATGCAGAGGCCCAGATCCTCTAAAGTATTTAAATCAGTGGGAGGTAGACACTTAAATTCCTTACTAAATCTGGGACAGAGAGACTAGAGATTACCCACCAGAGTTGGGAACAGAGAAGCAATAGCAACCATTAACCATACTCCAAAGTAATGATATTCAGACCTTAGTGATTCAAATTAGTGATCAACATTACCCAAAGGAGCCACAGTATTGTGAATTAATTGTTTCATTTACTATAGTACTATGTATTCATATTTAAACAGTATGACAGGAGACATATTTAGTTTATATATATATACACATGTGCATTTAATTATTCTCACAGCAAAATGACTGACCAAGTATAATTATTTTATCAGCTACAATTGATTAATAAGATAGTGAAATCATCCTGATTGGTTAATAACTTTGACTGGCTAATCATTAAATCACACTGTAATAATTAAAATACAGTGTTTTAATATCATGTGCTGCAAAAAGCCGCAGGAGACACATTAAGGAGCCACTTGTGGCCCATGAGCCTAGTCTGAGTATCACTGCTCCAAAGCATTATCACAGACCAACCAGATTCACTCTGCCATTTCTTACCACACTACAATAATTTAATGTTTCCTGCACTACAAAGAAAATGTCATAAAGTGCTTCTAAGATGGACTAGGTCAGGCCTGCTGATGGGGGGGGAGGGGTAAAGGGGTCAATTGCACAGTGCCCAAGCTATTTAAAAGAGCTGGGCCAATGGGATAGATCAATGGGTGGCAGGTAAAACTTCCCCTCGGGGAGGCTGGCTCCCTGTCCCACCTCTTTCACCCATGGCCCCACTTCTGCTCTGCCTAGTCCCACCATCACTCAGCTCATTCACCTCTGTGTCCCTTATCCCCCC
>ML675624.1:57909015-57954463 GCA_007922155.1 Mesoclemmys tuberculata | reverse complement strand
TGTGTGTGTGTGTGTGTGTGTGTGTGTGTGTGTGTGTGTGTGTGTGTATAATGTAGAGAGGTTTGGGGATACAATATTTGAAAACAGACCAATTACTTTCTCTACTTGCCCCCTTCCCATTATCAGGCCAATTTCAGGTTTACACGTAGTACATGCTGTAGTGATGTGAGCCAGTGTAAAAGGAACAAAGCATACCATATGTATGATATTCATGTTGAATGTGTTATACACAAAGCTAGCATTGAAGAAACAAATTGACTATGGAATGCTAACAGGTTTTCAGTATCATAAATAGTGCCTCTGAAATTATTTCTTTTTGAAGTTTTGTAGCTCAGAACGTAAATGATGCTGCTTGAGATATTCCACAAGTAATATTTGAAGTTATTTCACATCTGATATTTAACAATAGTACTACAACAACATTCTAATTTAATCTCAATTTAATTGTCCTTATAGTCATACTCTTTTCAGTATGTGCTAAAGCAGGCCTGGGAGGGTCTAAAAAATTGCATGTAAACTCAGTACACTTTGCAGGTGTCCAGTATAATGAACACTTTCAATTGTTATGCTCTAAGGTTAATTTTTCTTTAAAACTGCCCAGACCTCTCCAGAGTATTCATTAGCAGAATAAAACAGAGACCTAATCCAGATAGATGCTAAAGGAGTATCATTATTGCTGTAAGGATGACTTTGATAAAATTCTAATTGGTATTGCCGCATGGGGACTGAACAAATGAAGCAGATTATGATAAATACCAGGTTTCATACCTACCCAACTGCATTCAGAGACTGGGGATAAACAGATCAAATTAATCTGAAAACGATAGCTACTGCAATTTATTGCAGAATTTCTTTGAAAAGATAGAATTATTCTGAACCAGATATAATTATGTCAAATGTCATACAATAAAATTAGAGCTAATACACCACTACATCACTCATTTAATTTTTAACAGCATCTTCACTGCAAACAGGTTTTTTTTCTCATTAGCATGGGATTGACAAGTTTATAACCTCTAGTTACACAGACTCATCCATAATAATATCAAACAGTTCAATGACTTTTCTTTTCTACCCAAAATTACATAAAAAAGAACAAGTTTTCTGTTAAGTCCCTTAATCACACGTAAAAAATTGTCGTCTTAATTAAATAAAACCCTTTTAACTGTTTTGTTTAAATATCTACAACAGATAAGATTATTATCTCACTATAGCACATCTTGTAGTTCTACTCCTTCATAGCATCACATTATAAATTTTTTTAAAAAAAATTTTCTCTCAGCAAAAATATTAATAGATTGATTATTTTATTTTGAAAAAATATATGATACTATCCTCCAGTTTCTGTCCCTTTTCTTTTAATAGGGCTACTCAACATGAGCAACTGTAGCAGAATCTAGCTCTTTAACTTTTTATTACAGGAGAGTTATTGTAAAATATTGCATTCTCTCTGTATTTTGCCTAGTTATAGCATCAAAATGCTATATTTTCTGTATTTCTGTACAATATCCAGACTGAACGAGATTATTGCCTACACTGTTTATGACACTTTTAGGTTGCCTTTAATCTTAATGTGTATATAGTTTTATATAACATGAACAAAAATAAATGCAGCATGTTTGTATATTATATATATATATATATATATATAGTCTGACTTGATATCTTCCCCCCCCAACAGTACTGAGATTAATAAACTCTAATGTAAGTACATTTCATTAGAAGAGATGAATCTGAACCAAAATAGTTCAGATCTGGAACCAAAATTCCCTACAATTTGAAAGTGATCAGACTGAGGGTTTTGATGTAGAGTCTTCTAAAGACAGGGCCAGTCCTGTAGTTCTGATCAGGTTCTGAATCTAAACCCTGATCCAAATGTCTCCAAAATCTGGGGTTGTCTGCTCTGGGATTTTAGTTAGGATATTTCCACTAAGGCATCTAAGGCTTTGAGAACAGCATTCAGGAAATGAATATATGGAGTATGATGAAAATCAAAGTAGGGTAAAAGGGGGAAAAAAGTGTAAGAGTTAAATTCATTTGTTTAATATTCACAATCCATCTACTGAGCAAAAAATTGATGAGACATAAGTCAAACAAAGGTAAATAATGAATAAGTTCAAGGATACTCAGAGAAGGTAAAATAATGTATCACAATTCTTTCAGTATGTTGTTGACTGGCAATTATTCACTTTGCTCTATTCAGGATTATAGGATTTGCTTTATTCAGGTTTGAGCAGTAATTGAAAGAGTGATCACAAATATTTCAAAGAAAGAAAGAAAGTTTATTTGTTTAAAGGTATAGAATGGCTGTGAAGCTACTTTATCACTGTAAACAGGTTCTTGGATTTAATTTTTTTTAAAGAATTTGTTCTATGACTTGTTCTTTGGTTTTATGGCAGATAGTCATCAGTCCCTTTAAAATGTATTGAAAAACCATAAAAGAAGATACATATGACCTATTCAAGAGACCTGCATTATAAAACTCCCGAATGGTGTCATAAGGTTTTATCACCTACAGTATATGTCAGCAGTCCACTAAACTTATTCTATCATAAGCACCTTTAATATCTGCTTTTAACAGTGCAAGCTTTTAGTTGAAGAGCTGGTACTTAGAATTTTAGGTCTATCAGTTTTCTCTTTGTGGCTCATCACGTTATATAAGCCCATTCTTAACAAGTAGTGTGATGGTCTTTTTCCATGAGATTTATTGATTAGGAAAGGTGCTGCCTTTCCTATATTTCTCCAGTGTTCCTCACAGGTTCATTTCAAATGGTGCTAATTGAATCTCTCTATTCATGTATTCAGGAGTACAGTGGAGTAAAATACATATTGTTTGTTTATTTGAAAATTACATTGGACAAGTTGCAAATAAAAAAAAAGATCATTTGGTAAGTACTCATCTGTAATGGAGACGGCACCCACCTCTCGCGAGTGCCTGCCTTTGGCTGAGTATGAACCTGAAATTTTTCTGTTTGAAATGCAGTGGCACTCACCTATCACAAGCACCCCCTTATGGTCAGGTGTGAATCTGTTGTTTCCTAGTTTGGAATGGGGTGGTGATGGTTTCTTCAACAGGTTTTCAGTAACTCGGCCTTCTAGCCACCGGCTGACTGAAGGTGGAACAAACAAAACCCCCTTCCAGGGTATACAATCTTTACTTCCCACCAAGCTTCCTCCCAGAAGACACTGTCTTCTAGAACAACCCAACAGGGCCCATCGTGGTACCTTCCATTGATGTGTCTTTTCAGCAGCCCTTTCTGAGCTCAGTCTCAAAGCAGACCAAGAGGGCCCATCACAGTACCCTCGCTTGTTGTGGCCGGCTGGCTGGCCAGCCAGCCAGGAACCCAGCCTTCCCTCTTCTAGCTCCAGGCAGCAACTGACTGCTATTCCTCTGCTGCTCCCTTTTCTATGGCCCTTCTGGCCCCTGACTGTCTGTTCCCCTGCAGCCACTCTAACCTTCCTGAAGGACTTCTTCTCTGCTCTTTTATGGGTTGGGAAGAAGCAGGGCCACAAGGCCTCCAGCAGGGGGCCTCAGGACCTAGTCTACCTCATCCCTTGTTCTTCAGTGGACAGTATCAGATCATCCCTTCCTTGGGGGGTGGGAACACACTGAAAGGGATAGAGAGGGAGAAAATCTTCACAAAGTTCCCTCCATGGAGTTCCTCTTCAATCCTCTTTTGTAATGAGCAAGCCTTGCACATTTCCCAGGATTTGCATAGATGCTTTGAGATCCATCAGAGTTATGGAGGTGGCCACACAGAGGTCTCATTTAGAGCTGTCCAGAAATTCAGTAAACTGAAATATTTTTCTGAACCCCTAATAGTGATTGAACTAAACTTTTGTTGAAAAAAAGACAGATCTCCCTGCTCCTTTCCCAAAGCTCCCAGGGACAAAGAGGCACAGCAGCAAGGTGCTTAGCCTCCCTCTCAGCTCCAGAGGACAAGACAATTTTCACAGAATAGGATTTCCCTTTTTAAGCTAGCTCTAGTCTCACATCTCTCTGCTGGTTCTGGAACTCAGGCCACCCTATCTGGCTCTTTGTCAGCCCTATTCCAATAGAGACATGCTCCCAGGGACTATCCCCATCCCAATCATTCAAATCCTTTTAAATGAAGTTTCCCATTATGGAAGGACTGTCTCACCACTACCTCCCCCCAAAAAGATAATACATCCTAAGGTTAGAATAGCCATCTAATCTCTGCAGAGCTGATAATGGTATGATGTGCCTTGTCCCCACCTAGTATTGGCTTACCTGCTCCCTAGTCTGGATCCCAGCCCTCCTGTGAGTTCCCAGGAAGAGGATGGCTATCCCTCTCCATTAAAGAACAAGGAACAATTTTTATGGAAAAATATGGCACTATGATATTACCTAAGGACTACGTAATCTTCTCCTAATTGTTCTATTGCTCTACTTACAGCATAATCAACATACGCTGTAAATCAAGTACTTTGGATATATTCAAACATAAAATACTTCCAGTCAGTAATGTTGAGTCCTCAGAGTTTGAGATGTCACAACTGCTAGTTGGAGACACATAAGTAATATCAAAATTAATTAAAATTATAACAAAGAGAAAATTAGATTATTAAAATATTAATAACCTTCATATTCATAGTGTTGCATGATATTAGTGAATGCAACAGACTGTTTAGATTACTTAAAATATATGTCTGTTAGGTCCCTGATGGGGAGATGGGGAGAGAGCATTTTCCTGCATTCTTGATTAAAAAGGAATTCCTACAGCTTATCTGGATGCCTTTCAAGTAATTTTTGGAGGATTTTTAGCTGACTAATTGAAACAGTCAAAAAGTATCCACAAAAAATTTGAAGTATTACAACTTCTTTACTGAAACACGGGTAAGTGAGGAAGACCCAATGAAATTATAGTTTGATTTAATCATTTATTTGAAAGAGTTCAACCCATAATTTTGGTATTTGAAATTAATTCTTTTTTAGAAATCATGCAGGTGTCTTTATTAGAATAAATACTTTAACTGAGAAAATGACTTGACTTGATAGAACTAAAACAGTGAACTATTTGTCTCAAAATGACAGCACCAGAACAGACTCCTGTAAAAAGTAGGGAGCAGAAAAGAAGGATCATCTTGTGATTAAGCACAAGGCTGGGGCTAGGGAGCCCTGCTATGCTCTGCCTTTCTTGCTCTACCGTACATTTCCTGAGGGTCCTTGGGTGAGTCACTTTAAATGGCCTGGCTTTCAGAGGTGCTGAGTATGCACAACTCCCACTGATATTAATGGGAGCTTCCAATGCTTAGCACCTCTGAAAAGAAGGCACAGTTTACAGTTACTATACCTCAGATTCCTCTTTAACTGCCTAAATACATTAATGAAAATATTTGTAAAATGCTACAAGTCAATCTTTCATGTATACTTCCAATTTACATGCACACCATGTTCCCACTCCACATACGTACATTATCTAGGAAAGTTGTACTTCCTGCTTTCCCAAACATAGGATTCCAATACAATTTCTTTCTTGTTGGCTCTCTCACTCACGAATCCACACACAGACATACGTAATCCATCTGTATGTTTCCTCCATCCTGTCAACTCCCACATCCAACTCCTCACTCCTTTCTGCCCCAGCTTCTACTCTATAACCTGACCTAGTCCCCCTTCCCTCCCCAAAAAGCTCCCATTTTGTCAGCATAGAAAACCTCCAAATGCTTATCCTGGGGTTGTGTTCCTGACCATCTTGGCTAATAGCCATTGATAGACATATCCTCCATGAACTTATCTAATTCTTTTTTGAACCCATTAATATTTCTGACTTCTCAAAATCATTTGGCAATGAGTTCCATAGGTTGACCATATGTTGTGCGAAAAAGTACTTCCCAATGCTGTTTGAAACCTGCTCATTAATTTCATAGGGTGACCTCTGGTTCTTGTGTTATGTAAAGGAGTAAATAACACTTTCTTATTAATTTTCTGTACCATTCATGATTTTATAGACATTTATCATATCCCCACATAGTTGTCTCTTTTCTAAACTGAACAGTACCCGTCTTATTAATCTCTCCTCACATGGAAGTTGTTCAAAAAAATTTTTGTTACCCTCTCTGTACTTTTTTCCAATTCTAATTTTTTTTTTAAATGGGCCAAGCAGTAGTGCACACAGTATTCAAGGCATGGGTGTACCATGGGTTTCCATAGTGGCATTGTGATATTTTCTTTCTTATTATCTTTTTTCTAATGGTTCCTAACATTGGGTTAGCTTTTTGACTGCTGCTGTGCATTGAGAAGTCCATCAACTTGGTTCCCAACTCATTAGTAAATGTTCAATAGCCTGTCTTTTTACCACCTCAGATCCTCCTTTCATATCTGCTAAACCCTACTCAAAGTTTGGTATCAGCAGGAAGCATTCTCCCAAAGTCATGAGGTGCACTCAGGCAGGCATATCTCTAGTGTCTTGGGACATGCTACTGGCTCCTGTCCTGAGGCTTCACATCTAACCCAGCTATAGTGACTTTAGCTATATTTAGGAGCTGGGTAGGAGAAGCTTCACCAGAGTTCACACAGCAAAGTTATCTCACCAGCACAGAATATTCAGAGGAGCCAGTACCTGAATCCTTGAGCAGAATCCTCACTGTAAAAGACTTATCCTTTCCCCCTTCTTGCTCCATTCAGTTCCATTAGCCAATCAATTCTGCGTTTGCACACAGTCACACAAAGAGTCACTGGGGGAATTCTGGGTAGAAAGCTTATGCAATTGAGACACTCTTTGTAGCTGTACTTCCCCCTGTTCATCAGCAGATGGGAGCAGTGAGCTCTGAATCCTTAACTGTCTAGTGGTTACGGCCACAGGTCTTACAGTAATTATTATTAGGATTCATTTATTCTCATGAACACTCAGATAGTGGGAGTGACCACATCTTTTCCCCTCAAGTACATTAGATCAGGACGTGATGGCTTATTCCTCCAGAAAAAGATTTCACCACCATCATTCACGCTTTTTTCACTTCTATACTGGAGGTGACTATACATGGGCACACTTCATATCCATTTGGAGGCTGCAACCAGTGTAGCACTCCATTTGATAGGCAGAGTCATTAATAAGCACTTTGGATCTCCCAGCTGAATGTCCTAACTGGCCAATAGCATTATTCTCACTCTCTCAGGGCAATGGCTCTTTACATATTCCATACACTGTGGAACAGTTTCAATTGGAGTGACGGTGAGAGACCCACTACAGAATACCCTCCTAAAGCCCAATGCTTAGGGCACTGACCTTTGAGGAAGAATCAGGCAAACAAGGGATTTGATCTTGTCTCCCGTAACGTGAATGAGTGCTCTGACCACTGGGCTATTCAATATAAAGATGGGGCATAGATATTGTCAATTTTTGTGCAGCTTTAGACATGCTCAGAGCATGCCTATCTGACTGGGCCTTACAGGCGAGATAGGCAGAGGATCACCTAGTTTGTGAATCCCGCACAGAACAGCTTGGAAGTTAGGATTTGTAGGGGTAACTTAGAAACTTATAAGTTTAGGCAGCAGCTGAGTGGAGTTTTCTGAATGCCAGTGGTACCTAAATGTTGGATTTAGGCATCTACAGTAGCAGTTAGATGCTTAAATCCTCCTTGTGAATCTAGCCCCTGAATTTGCAGTGATTATGTATTGGCTTCAGAGTTCAAGGTATTGGTTTTGACATCTAAAATATTAAATTACCTGGGACCCTGTAATCTGACCAAATATCTCTCTCCGCGTCCCATACTGAAACAGTGGAGATCAATAGCGGCTCTCAATCTGTAATGGATCTGTTTCAACAGAAACAGGAAGGTGTTGCAAAGCATTCTTCACGATGAGTCCTTTCCTTTGGGATATGCCTCCCTCAGCCCCGCATCTGAAATAGCCCAGATTTGTTGACCTTCCAGGAAGTCTGTCCAGCTTTTGCTGATTGAAAATGTTTGCTTTCAAAACTGAATCACCCTAGGAAACAAATGAATTTGTTCCAGGAAAATATAGTTTATGAAAGTAAACTAATTTTATGAAGCCTATGAATCCAAAAGAAAGCCTACCAATGTAGCACAATCTCACATACCAGGAAGTTCATTGATAGATACTTAGGATTAATTTATGGCTTGGACAGTATGCCCCGTAGGGAAGGGAGGGGAAGTAAGAATCCCCTAATCTCCATGGACCAGCTACCATGCCTGCTTACACTTCTTCAGAGCAGGTGGGCAGGGAGCGCTGGGGAATGGGTGACTCCAGGATTGTGTACTCGCAACATGCTAGCCTGCACCGCTGAGCTGCTGCAGGGCTTGTCTGAATTTTCTTCTGGCCTATGTCAGGAGCAAATTGATATCGCACTGGAGCATGGGTAGAAACAGGAAGGGAATGGTGCCTTGAGAGGTGCCTCTGCGGAAGCATGGCTTCTAAGGCTACTTCTACTCTGGTAGCGGCAGCTTACCCAGCATTCCTTACTCATGTCTGTACCTAGAGGCGCAATCTAGCCTTTTTTTTTGCACTTTTCCTGTTCCCTTTATACATGCACTGCCTAACCTTCACGTCGTATGGTGAAAAAAATCCATATGACAGAAAGACAACTGTCTTATTCAATAGGAAAGCTCTGTACTGCCATGTGCTATGCAGAATCTACTGCTGGCCGCACGGTAAGTCCTGACAAAGTAGATTCCTGAAGCACAACAACTCAGGCAATTAATAAAGGTCTGCTACATTCCAAAGTGTTTAATATCAAATCCATTTATAAAACCTGTGGTTATTGTTACATGTATTCATGTGAGGTTTATCAGTGCAATACAGATCCTCTTAAAACTGTTTATTAGTAAATGGCTATTGTGCTCAGATGTTAATTACTGTTTCTACTGGAGAGTTTTTAAACAGAAAAATGGTCATTAACCACTGACAGCATTTGATTGGCGATTGCTCCTTATTTTATCAAGGTTACTACAGTGAACCAAGAGACGATTCATCAGTGAAAAAGGCTGGGAACTGAAATCAGACTAAAAATCTTAAATATAGCTGCTGCCTTTCGAACAGTACTAACTGCAAATGAGACCCAGGTATCTACTATGAATGGAAGGGTCTCTGAAAGAGGTAAGGTCAAAGCCTGCTTAATGTCAGCCTTAAAGGCTATTATTCAAACAACGTGGCATATTAATACCAAATACACCCATACACATATTTTGAAATGTTATGTAGGGATAGATTTATTCAATCAATTTATAAAGAATGAGCATTGCCGGGGCAGCTAGAAAATTAGATGTTGAGTTTGGCTTGAGACTTTAGGTTTTTGTATAGCTTTCCATCTCAATATATAGCTGCTATCAAAGCTTGAGTTTTGTGACATTTGATATGTGTAATGAACACACAGTGTAATTTGCAGCCCGTTTACACCTTTGTGTAATGTGCCATAAAGAAACATCTATGTATAATGAATGATTTAGTGTGCATTCCAACATTATAAAACACAAAAAATCACTCATGTCTTTGAAAGGAAAAAAAATACTCTTATTGCCTAATTTTTCTCCATGTTCTTTTTGTTTTTGGTTCAAGGAAGATATTTTTGTTTATATGATATAACTATCTGCTGCTAAGTATGAGCAACCTAAATGAAGAGAGTGAAAATCGGAGGAGATTTCTCCACTTTCTCTGACGGAAAAAAATTAACTATTTATAAAAGGTATCAGTTTAATATGGACAAGCTAATCTGCATACTAAATTGAGTAATATACTTACTAAAATTCTTACTTACTAAAAGGTTAGAAAGTCAATTTACAATCAATCATCCAAATTTCTCATCAGTTTCAATCAGTGCTATTTTAGTAAGCAGGCAGAGTAAGTTTCTTACTTTCCTTCCCAAATGGGGAATCTCTCCCCCAAATCAAACTGGCAGAAGTCTTAGGACTACCCATATTTGGTTCCAAACCAGAGATACTCCTAATGTCCAACCTCTCTCAATTCACCAAGCCTAAAAATGAGTGCTCTGTACCAAACTCAGATCAGAGTGGACTCAGTCCCCACTTGCAATAAGATAAGGCATGTATTTCCCACCTAGGAGATTACAGATATCTGATCTTACCATTGTGTTATTATTAAATAGGGAAATGCTGTTTTATTTTTAGAGATTTCTAAAATTTGATCTTACACTTTCACCCTCCAGCCAAAGTGTGGTCAGTTTAAATCATGATATTAAGGCACTTTAATAAATAAATAAATAAATAAATAAATAATGATACAATACCCAGATCTTACATAGTGCTTTTCACCAGTAGATCTTAAAACACTTTATAAATGGATGGGCTCCAGAGGCACCATGTGGCATGCAGAACCAGATTCCTTGAACTCCTAAGCCATCTGCTAATATCCATTTCCATCTGGCACCTGGAGCCCATGACTGACACCCCCCCATAAGGTAATAGGTACCCCAACATCTCCAGAATGTCAGCAGGCAAATATTTGACTGCTGTGGTCTCTGTAAGTGGCCAAAAGACAAGTAGAACAGAGACCTTCACCCCCTGAAAAAGACGGTTGATGAAGACATTGTGACGGCCATGCTGGAGAAAGTTACTTCAGACACATTCAATACCAAAGCCACAATGGCCACAATACAAAACTATCTATTACCTTGATTAGCTCCTCTCTGCAAGTGCTGACAAGATAGGTGAAGGAAGTAGAAGGGCAAATATCATTGGTAGAAGATCGGAGGTGCAGAGAAGCCTTACGGACTTATTTTCTCTTAAATCTAGAGTAGAAGACCTCGAGGGGAGGTCTTGACGCAATAATCTGAGAATTATAGAAGTACCTGAATAAGCAGAGAGAGGCCAACCCTTAGAATTTGTTCCTTGGCTCCTTTCAGAAGCGCTCAACCTGCTGGGTAATTTTAAATTTGATTTACGAAAAGCACATAGGCCCCTGGTTCCTAAGATGATCTTACATGCTAAACTTAATGTAAAAGAAGAAATAATGCAAATAAAACAAAACACTCCCTCCCAAATGTTTTTGGGGAGGCCAAAGAATAAAACAATAATTCTGCAGGATTTTCCAAAAGATCAGAATTCCAAAAGATCAGAATGACCAGAATTCAGCCTTTGGAAGAGCAAGGACTCACATATTTTATGACATTTTCAAGTTCAGTTTCATGGCAAAGTTGCTGAGGAAGTGCATCTGTTTCAAAATCTACCGGAAGCAGAAAATATATTAAACAGCCTGCAGTGAACTGCTCTGTTTTATACTAAGTTTACTTCCCAATAGTTATGTGTGCCCAACTTGCACATATTAACTTATCCAATGACTATGACTAACTTCCTTACTTATTTGGGTTCTTTCTTCTGCCTCAAGCTTATATTTTATAAATTTTTGAAATATAAATATCAGTTCTCTCAAATGGCTAAATGTGATGGGCCTCAACAGGGGAGTTTAGGGAACACCTTATTCCAAATGGATCTCATGGGAGTGAACTGATTATGTAAAGGATTTATTTAAATTGTGTATTAGCAAGATTAAGTGCATTTGCTGCTGTATTTGTGTTTTGGAGTTAATGAAACATTTGATATAATTCCTAACTGGACAGATCATATGAACCATCTGTTTGTGATATACAAGTCTTTGTTGGCTTGACACTGAAGTACTCCAAAGAGTTCACCAAAGGGCGGTGCAGCTCCCTATTGCTCTGTATGATTTAGGCACTGCCATTCCTCCTTTCAAAATTGGTGCTAGTGAGAGACCTGTTGTTTCACCATATCTCACCACTGGAGGTCGTGAAAGCCTGTCAGATTGACATTTGATGTTCTGGAAGCGTGATAGATGTCTCTCCTCCCTGCAAGACATCCTGGAAAGGTGCTGAGCAACACAGGTGTATTTCCTATGAATCAATGGAGCAGAAGAAAGGACAAATGCAAGTTGCTGAGCTACATGGACCAGTTACATCTGCCCTCCCTATCACCTCCTACATCCTTCCTCTCCCCCTGACCAGGCCATTTTCCTAGCTCCCTTGCCTTCCACTACCTCCATTCCCATGCTCCCTTTACTCCATTCTCTTTTTTTTTCTTTTTTCTTTTCTCCCCATCACAATGCCCTCTGAATTCCCCTCTTCAACTTTTTCAGCTCCTTTCTTGACTCTAACACCTTCTGTGAGCTTAGACCCTGACTACATGAACATGGAACATGACATTTGTATTAAGAGCTACTAGCTGAATTGCTTTTCTGCTTTTTGGTGCAGAAATTCATAATTTGTGGAAGCAGTTAGTTTTCCCCCTTATACATTATATGTTCATTTAACATGGGGGGGCGTGAAAGACTTGAAAGAAGTCTTTCCTGAACTCCTTCTTCTGCCCTTCAAACACCACCCTCACCTTGCCAAGCACATCTTCAGAAGCAAGCTCACCACAGACCAGGACCAACCAACTCAAAGTGGAACCACATCCTGCCATAACAACAGGGGCAAAACCTACCGACCTATTTCTGCTACAGTGATGGTCAATACTTCCCACATCACACGTTTTAAAATCCATACTTCCTACACATGCCTATCATAACACGTGGTGTACCTCATCCAGTGCACTAAGTGCCCCAATAACTGTGTGGGTGCAACGAGACAATTACTACACTCTCAAAGAAACTCACCCAGAAAAATGATAAGACTGAGAGCTTACACTCATAACTTCATTAGACACTAAAATTAATGGATTTAATAAAGGCACTGGATTTATGGCTCACTACAACTATCTATAACCCATAACCCTGTCTTGTCCTAAGACTGCAGAGGTGCTAACTGCCCATTTCAGCTTGAATGGGCTCTTAAAACATGTGAATTCCTTATGCTAAACAATCTGGTCCATCCTGCAGTTACCAGTGACACTGAGTACCTTTCCCAGACCTGAAGAAGAACGCTGTGTAAGCTCCAAAGCTTGTCTCTTTCACCAACAGAAGCTGCTCTAATAAAAGATTTTACCTCATCCTCCTTGTCTCTCTAATATCCTGGATCAGCATGGCTATAAAAACACTGCACAGCAATATGTCAGAAACAAACTGCATGAGTGCACTCCCTGAGAAGTTCTGTGGGAAGGACTGTGGGAGTATGTGGTGCCAGTGCTGCTACTGCTTGCTATGCAGTCCCTCTGTTTCCAGAGTGACAGTTGTGTCCGCATTCTTGGGATTAAGTCGAGTTCATTCAAGGCGGGCACTGGACTTCACCAAGGGTGTATCCTTTCCCACTCTTGTTTGTGATCTTCATGGACAACATATTAAGGTCCAGTGGATTTGACCAGTGTATCTGGTACGGGGCGCAGAAGTGGCCTCTCTGCTATTTGCAGATGATTTGTCCTTCTTGCTTCTTCAGATCGTGCTCTCTGACTCACACTCAATTTCTTCACTGCTGAGTGTGAAACAGCTGGGAGGAGAATCAACACCTCCAAATTGGAAGTCATGTTTCTTTCCCAAAAGAAAGTGGAGGTATTCTCTCCAGGTGAAGGGGAAGCAGCTCTCCTTAGCGGTAGAATTTAAGAATCTAGAGGTCTTTTTCATGAATGATGGTAAGCGTGAGTGTGAGATTGATTGATGGATTAGTGTGGCGGTGGTGGCAGTGATGTGGGCACTGTACTGATCCAAGGTGGTGAAGCGGAAATTAAGTTTTCAGATAAAGTTCTTGGTTTACAGGTCAATCTATGTCCCCATCCTTACCTATGGTCATGGACTTTGGGTGATGACTGAAAGGACAAGATCACAAATGCAAGTGATGGAAATGAGGTTTCTCCACAAAGTGGCTGGGCTGATTGTCAAAGACAGGGTGAGAGGCTTGGCTATTTGGGAGAGCCTCAGAGTAGAGCCGCTACTCTTCCAGATTGAGAGGAGTCAGCTCAGGTGGTTTGGGTACCTTATAAGAATGCCCCCGGTAGGCTTCCTTTGGAACTATGTGGGCACATCCAACTGGGAGAAGGCCCCTAAGGACATGCTGGAGGGGATTATATCTTCCAGATGGATAAGAATGCCTGGATAGCTCCCAGGAGGAGCTGGAATATTTTGTGAAAGAAAGGGCGGCCTGGTATCCCTACTCTCCATGTTATCATTATGACCCTCACAAAAACAAAAACAAAAAAAAAGGAATGAAGAAGAAGATCAGCTGCCATACTGGGTCAGACCAATGGTTCATTTAGCCCAGTATTCTGTCTTCTGACAGTAGTCAATGCCAGGTGCTTCAGAGGGAATGAAGAGAGCATGTAATCATCAAATGATCCATCCTCCATCACCCATTCGCAGCCTCTGGCCAAAAGAAATAATTGGTTGACTGATCAGAAAATGCACATTTTATTTGTGCTGTAGCTATATTGGTGTATCAGTTATAAGCATTTTTTTCGTAGAATCTCATTACTGTATTTCCTAATGCCTTGCAATGGATCATCTTGCAGAATGACTGCCTATAAAACAGCAGAGACTGAGGCTCATTAAAACTCTTACTGAGAAATATGGGCTAAGCCTAATCATTTTGTTTCAGGTTCACTTTATAATAAAATCTGTCCTGAACATATTCATCTTTAAAATTTCAAATTCTTAAAAATCAACAACATTTTTATCTCTAATTAGGAGATTTTGATGAATTTAAAGGCTTCCTAGCTCAGATAACTGAAAATGTACAGAACCTGGCTGTTAAACAATGGCTTTTATAAAAAAATACATGAAAAGTTTAAAAACCCATAAAATAAGGGGAAATGGCAAAAGCATACATTGGCTCAATATTGTATCATCCAATATTGTATGATACAAAGCCCATCTTCTATTCTGATGCTAAGTATAATTGATAGTGATGCATTTGAACAATAAACTGCAGCTCTTAATTGATCATCTTATACTTGGATTGTAAACTCTTTAGGGCAGGGACCATCTGTTTGTTATGTGTTAATGTGTTCCAAGAATGGGTCCCCTAAGCACTAAAATAATACAAATATTATCATTATCATTTCATTTGCTAATGCTCAGTGCATCAGCCTCCTTGGATGGAGGAATGGTAATGCACAAATATTTAGGACCATGGGAATATAAGAAATCATATACTAGTTGATGGTCCATCTATACTGGACAGCATCAGCTACTTCAGGGAAAGGTGCTTAAAACCCTGCTGTACAAGTTACTGGATAATTAGCTACATGGAAATTTTCCTTCTAACTCTGATTATAGTTAGAAGTTGGTTTATGTGCTGAAGCATGAAGGTTTGTGTCCCTTTGTATATTCTTGTTTCTTTTTTTAATATTTACAGTTAGACCTCTGGATGTTTTTGTCATCCATACGTGTAGAATGTGGTACTCAGAAGAAATAAAAAGTCAGTCAAGTCAGTACTAGTACTGATGTTATAATAATTTATTATTCACCCTTTATTCTAATTATGTCTTAGTCTAGATGAGTACAAATTACGCTAATAAAATTTCTCATTCTGTTAATTTATTACCTGAGTTGATCAGAAACATGGAAGTGTTAGGAATCCTCTGCAGTTGCAAAATTTAGACTTTGTTTTACCACATTTATTGATGCTTTTTAAGCTTATTTATGGTAACATATGCCAGTGTTGTTACTTGTTTCACTTTCAAACACCTTAAAAGGCATATTTAACAAATGAGCCTGCTTTTCCATAAAGGAAAGGTAGACTGGGTTGACATACTCCCATGATCCCTTGAATATCTGTGAGACAGCAAAGAGCTGGTCTGTTGTTCCACACCTGGGATGGAAACTGCATTGTTCCTCCTGAATCTGAGGTCCAACTAACTGGCATAGCCTCTTCTCCAACACCCTGGCATAGGCTTTGCCGGGGATGCTAAGAAGTGTGATCACCCTGTAGTGGGCACACACGCTTCTTCCTTAAAGATCTGGACCACCACTCCAGTTTGCAAATCCTGAGGTAGTGCGCCCACCTTTCATGCAACATTGAAGAGGAGCGTTAACCATGACACTCTGATTTGTTCAGTGATTTCAATATCTCCGGATGAGTCTCATCCATCTCTGCTGCTACTGCTGCTCCTTCCACCTCTCAACAATCTTCTCAGTTACCATCAGTATTTCACCCCCTTGTTGGGAACAGCCTGGGCAACGTCCTGCTGACTGCTCGTAAGACAACGAATGGTATGCCAGAACAACTTTGAGGCCATCCAGAGTCATTCTCCTTGGTCTTTTCAAACTGCTTCCAGGCCCCTGCCTTCACTTCAATGACCACAACAGCCACAACCCTCCTAGCTTGCTAGTACCTCTCAGTCATATCAGGAGTTCAATTCACAAACCTTTCTCGGAAGGCCTCTTTTTCATCTTGACAGCTTCCTTCACCAGCAGGTCCAAGGGTTGTCACCATGATAGGCACCAAGTATCTTTAGGCCACTCTTTTCATGGCTGACTCAGTGATTTAGACCCTGAACAGGGTCCATTCAGACTAATGTTCATCACCTCGCCTGGAATGCAGGAGTTCTTCCAGAAGTGGGAATTGAAGTATTTCCTCACAGGATTCTCCACCAAATGTTCCCAGGTAACCCACACTGATTGTTTGGGCCTTCTGTGTCTGTCTGTCTGTCTGGCATTCCAGATGCGTAGGATTCAACTCACCATCAAGTATTGATTGGTTGACAGCTCTGCTCCTCTCTTTACCCAGGTGTCCGGAACATACAGTCTTAGGCCTGATGAAATGACTATAAAGTTGATCATTGATCTTCAGCCCTAGGTGCTCTGGTAGCAAGAACATTTCTGAGCAACTTTGAGTTTAACATGGTGTTCATTATGGACAGTTCATGACTAGCACAGAAGAGCTCTGTCATCTGGAGCTTAGTGCTCCTGGAAGGGTCACTCTAGACAAAAAGATCTGGGGGAAAAGTTACAGACTAAAAATAATCCACTCTAAGACCCTCATGAAGGCCCAAAAATGACTCTGCGAACCTCGTCTAGATAAGGGATATCATGACCCACCCCTGAAGCCAGATCTGGGGGTGGTGTTAGGCTAGTGTCTGGTGGCCAGGTCACTCATGTAACCCAGCTGGGCTCAGGTAAAAAGTGCAACATGGGCCCACTTAATGGGCCCACCACTCACGAGGCAAAGGATGAGGATGTCAGAATGGCAGCAGGAATGATGGAAAGGACAGACTGGCCCTCTGTAAAAGAAAAGGGATGAGGAATGTTACTTTGTTGGTAGGGAAAGAGCCACACGTGGTGGGATAGGTGGAAAGGTACCAGCTAGATATAGTCAGCTTCACTTCCACACATAGCAAGGGCTCGGGAACCAAACTTCTAGATTGAGGGTGGTCTCTTTCCTACCATGCAGTGGCCCTGTGTGAGATGCTCTAGGTGGGTGTAGGGATACTTACAAGTCCCCAGTGAGGTGCTGAACAGTTGAAATTTGTCCTGGTAGATGAAAGGGTCGCCTCGATGAGACTTTGGGTCTCAGAGAGGAAAACCGCAACCACTGCGTGTGTTTACATGACTAACAGCAGTTCAGAGCATTTGACCTTTTTGGACATGTTGAGATTGGTGCTTGATAGAGTGCCACCTACTGACTCCCTCATTCTACTGGGGGTCTTCAACTCCCATCTGGGGAATGATGGAGATACCCAGAGGGGAACGATTGGGAGGAATGGCCTTCCTGATCTGGACCTGAGAGGAGAGCTGTTATGTTCATCAAGAATTTGTCTTATACAATGTTTGCACACAAAAAAAGCACTACAGTAAAATAATACATTAGAAAAAGCTAGCCACTTTATAGGAAGTTACAATGATGCACACATCCAATGTATATAGGAAAATATCCTTAAACAATATATATAGGTTGACTGCCTCAAAATGACAACAGGTGGATACTTTTCAATTCCACTGAATAACTGGAATTCCACTGATTTTCTTGGATAGCCATTTGAAAACTTGAAAACTCAATGTCCCCTACAAGGTTTCTATGTATATAGGGAAGTGGTCCATTATCAAATTGTGCTCTGATTTGTATATGTGGTGGTTTATTTGCACTAAACATAGGAATTCAATCATTATCAAAGGAGTATTCATAAAAATCCTAGAATAATTCTGGGAACTGAAATGCCAAATACCCAGCCCACTAATCTCCAATGATATGTCAAATAAAAGGCTGCCATCTTTGATTGTCATATAATCATCAAAAGAGCGGAAACATTAGGATGCCATTTACTTTAAAAAGTTATACCCTCAGGAAAGGTATCTAAATACTAACACCCTACGCTATGATTTCTAATGACAAAAAGTTGTAATTGTGCTCTTCCCCAATGTCTCTTAGGCAGAGAAGATTGCTACTTCTACAAGGAACTGAATTATTCATGCAGAAAAATATTTAAAAGCTTTGCTTATTCTCTCACTTGTTGCTCCACTGCATGCACACATAGATTTCAGTATTACTTGTAAAGTAAATGACAATGTCTAATATTTCTGTCTGCTACTAAAAGTTTCCTTAGTGAGTCTTCAAATCCACTGCACTGTCTTCTCTGAAAGGATGATCTACATTTAAGGGATTTCCCAAGGAAATAGCCAAAAGAATACATAAAAGATAAGGACTTATTGGATGAACAATAGAAATTCCAATGGATGCTTTCTTACCTGCATGCAGAAACCTTGGATTCTTGCCAATCCCACCCTTTCCAGCACTAGCAGTGGGGTTGCTTTCCAACATCAAGTTCCCTGTCTTCTCCCTTAAGCTGGTCAGACTCCCTTTTTCTTTCGACAAACCAGCAATGTTTAGATGCCACTGAGGGACTGCTGGTGTCATGTTCTTCTGTAACAGATATGGATTGACTATAGAGGTTGTTTAAATACACAAAAGATGTGTCCATCCTAGATCCTTTAATTCCCAGTATGGCTGATATTAATTTAAATAAGGTATTTTTCATACCACCACCTAGTGACTGAAGAATATAATGCAATTCACCATTCCACTGCATCTCCCTCTTTAAGTTCTACATTTCTACCATTTACAATATTTATATTATCACATTGTCTTTGAAGTTCAGTACCTATCAGCCTATTAAATATCTCTGAATCATACTGGTTTTCTAATTATATGCCCTAATGCATAATAATTTGGTCATCTGACTGCCCATTAGTTGCAACAACTGGCTGCTTTCAGTCCAGAATCTTTAAGTTTTCTTCTTCTTGTTCTGCCATCTGTAGAGTTTGCTCTGTTGATTGTTCTCTCTAAGGCACAAACTGCTGATGTTGAAAATTTCTGTTGAACTCTTCACTGTCAGCCTCCATCACATAAGATCTAGGGCTGAACTCTTTTTCTTTACAACAGCTGGAGTTGTCATTCCAAACAGATGGATTTTTTCCATTCAATTTGACACAGTCACCACATTCTAGACCTAGCAGTTTCTGAGTGTTGACTGTTGTAAAAATATTAATAAGCTCTTTTAGCTCTTTTACCTGATTTGGCTACTCTCTTCATGTCTGGTCACTTTGGAAATATATTCTTTTCCAAAGTTGGAACAGTAGTTCTGAGTTGTTTTCCCCTCAGGCATTATGCTGGACTAAATCCAGTAGCTGCTATCGGTGTTGATCTGTAGCTCAGAAGAGCAAGGAATGGATCTTCCTGCTGTAGGATTTTCTGAGCCTCTCTATTTACATGGGGGTAATTTGAAATTGTGGGCAATACTGGCCATTTGTGAGTAATATTTTGTTTGGAATGATTTAAATTCTGTTTCCGTGACCATTGTCCATCACTTGTTATTGTGCAATACTGAAATGCGAAAAAGTGTACTTCAGTTTCTCAATAACATTGTGAGATGCTAAGTATTTCAAATATATTGTTTCTATACACCTGGAAAAATACTCCACGACAACCAGATAATGATGTCCTCTAAATTGTTTTCTTCTAAGGTCTGCCTGCTAGACATGTTGTCATTAAAGGTTCTTTGTGTTGTTTTGATCTCCTAGTTCTTTATATGTCTTGCTGATGCCTGGCTACCACACTGACTGGTTGGCCCATTCACAGCATTTAGTTAATCCTTGATGTTCTTCATGGATATGGTTTTGGACTTCTCCTTCCATTTCATTTGGAAGTACAATGCAACTGCTTTTAATCATGAGTCCATCTGATTCTCTTAATTATCCACGCACCTCAAAGAAGTCTCTTGTCACTTTCTTAGTGTTCTTTAGATACACTGCCCCTAATGTAAGTTTAAAACTTCCTGAAGTTGCATGTCTTTCTAGGTTGCTTTTTGTAGCTGGTGTAGTCTCTTTTATGACTCTAATCTGTATATGTCCCCAGCATCCATGTATGCCTTTAAATCATCTTCAGACTCACAAGTAAATGAGTGC
This sequence comes from Mesoclemmys tuberculata, assembly GCA_007922155.1. Classification (NCBI taxonomy): domain Eukaryota; kingdom Metazoa; phylum Chordata; order Testudines; family Chelidae; genus Mesoclemmys; species Mesoclemmys tuberculata. Next base: position 57,934,185 of record ML675624.1, on the reverse strand, counting down.
AATGCTGAATTCCATGACAAAGTGTCTGCTACTACCAGATTTTTCCCAGAAATATATATGGCAATTGGGTTAAATCATTTTATCCTTAGCAATAGCTTGGAAGTGGGCTCCAGTGCCCTTTACAGATCCAAGAACCTTTAACATTCACATAAGTTAAGAAGATTGGGTTTCAGCAGTTGAGCTGAATAGTTTGCATTACAGAAGGGAGGTAGTTAAGGGTAGACATTCCCTCTTTATTCTGGGTCTTTGATTATTATTAATTATTATTATTAATTCTGATTCTTTGACTTATTTATTTCTGGGTCTTTGACTTAAAGAGCCAAGCCTGGATGCCTCCATGACAGCATTTATTTATAGATATGTGGTGAGGGTGTTCACTCCTCAAAGTATATGTTTTAGTTAATAAAATTCCAGACTTCACTTTAACTTGAACAGCTGTGTCATGTCTTCTATGTCTGAGTTAACCTGCTATTTACACACCCAAATGATAGCCAGCATAGGTTGTAGGTTTGTTTTTGAAAATTTGCTTTTACCTGGACATATGGCATTGAAAAGAAAAATAAACATCAAGTATCAAAAACCTGCCTAGCCTTTTACTTCCACATGTAAATTGCATCTTCTTTGGGATTGCAGTAATATACCTTCTCATTTTGACAATGTATCTTTTGTTTTGTCTCACATCTTACATCTAACTGTCTAGCTGAGAGATTGGGGTGTACACTCTTAAAAATGAGAAATGAGATCCCAAAATTAGAAAAAGTCTGAATCAAATGCATTCTGAATGTATCGGATTGAAGAGATTAAGACATTGAAACAAAGCACAAGTGTACAATTTTATTTTCATTTTTGAAATGTTCATCTTATCTGAGGGACTGCCCCAGATCTACAACAAATGAGGAGAAATTTTCCACAAAGTAGTAACAAGGCAAGGCCTGGGTGACTATAGAAACTTGAACCAATTGATCGTTCTCTGAATCTTTTAATCTTGTACATCTCATACAAATATGAAGAGGAATAAGGGTTTCATGAAGTACACAACTGTAGCCACCTTTATTAGCTTTGCAAATCTAATTCAGGATCCCTACAGGATTCCTATCCCTGCTGTCTCTCCCTATTCAAGGTTCATTCACTCCACCTGTGCTTCCCTAACTTGTGCTTTGCCATTTATATGTAATGGCCTCCCCCTCACTCTGAACCATTTCTTTTCTCTAAAGCTTGTTTTAAATCCCATTAGTATGACCCATATTTGGTACTTTGATTGTAGGAATCTGTATGAAAATAATTATGTGGCAGTGTAATAGTAAAATGGTTCTTTTAACATTTAATTGAAGTATGAGTTATTGATATGAATAGGAAATGTGCTGTACAAATTTTTTTGTGCAAGTATTTCCCATTCTGGAAGACCACAAACAAGTCCAAGGAGTACAAGATTTGAAAGGAACAGTGAAAGCTTCATGATAACAGACCTATTCCATTTTACACAGAAAAAATCCTGCCATGGTTATGGGTAAAGTAGACTCCCTGTTCCTTTGGTTGCCCTTAATAGAACCAGTCAGTCACTGTAATAGCTCATGTATACAAGATTGAGGCTCAGTCAGCAGCTAACTAGTCCAAACTTTTCTTCACTTATAGCTCTCTATTCAGCTGCAAGAGTTCATGGAGTCAATTCCATGGAGCTGTACAGGGGCATTTTAGCAATCAGCCCGGTGTCCAAGCCACTGCCTATTATTGGCTAGACTACCAATTCTTCTGCTTGCTGCTTTTACCCATTTTTAGGCCTCTACAGAAAACTCAGCATAACCAAGGCAAACCGGGGGATGGGGGGGGGAAGGGAAGGAATCGACAGTGAACATGTGAAGTGAGCCTGGGTTTATGCATTCCCTCTTTCTGAATATGCTGGGGTGAGTGTCTGTGAAAAACAGGAAGTATGGATATATTTTAGAATAGTCAGTATGGGGAACTTTAGCTATCAGACTAACAGCTAAGACAGTTTGCTTAACAATATTTTTTCTTTAGTGACATATTTTCTGTAACTCCTGCTTTTGCCCAGTAATTGATTTGTTTGGATAGCTATATAATGTTCTTTTGATTGACATGTCATTGTAACTTTTGAAATATAAGAGGGAGTTAGCGTGTTTGAGTCAGGTGGATCACTTCATCGACACATTGAAAAGATCTACAGGAACAGATGGAAGGACTGGCTATCTGGAAATCTGCAACTGATTCACATGAAGACTACCTCAGACTTGTGAGGTAATTATCAAGTCTTGGGTTAATCGAACCACCTATTATATTTGTATGTGCTTAACACTAATAAGTGGAGACGTCCAGTAAAGGTAATTCCAGTGGGAATTGCTAGAGACCAATGAAGTAAAGCTTTAATCTAAGAGCATTTGGTTTTGATTTGTCTATGCCAGCCACATAGCAGGTGAAGGTTCTGCATTTCCTTAAGTAAATAAACCAATACTGACTTGCAGAGACTAAAAGTTACTGCGTCTAGGAACCCTAGGTAACAAAGCCATCCATGTAGCCCTATGTTAAATTGCATGTAGCTTTCTGGTTTGTGGGTGGAAAGAAAGGAGAGGCACAAGAAAAGATGAGTTAAAAATGAGTATATAAAAAAGATATAGAAAACAAAACAGACGGAAAAATGAACACATTCAGAAATGAAGAGGAGAAAGAAAGTAGAGAAACAAAAGGAGAAATTGGTAACTTTGCTAGGATTTGCTGTAAGTGGACACAGGGACAAAATGGCAGGCTGTCAGTGCAAGTAGGTAGACCTCTCAACAAATACGTTAAAGGGTTCATCTTCTTCTAATGTATATATCATAATCCTCATTAATGCCAACAACACTTATGATTTCATGCACTGACTGGAGCACAGACAAGTGGTAAATTTCATTCCTGTGGAAACAGCCAACATAAGACTTATGAACATTTTAAGACCCACATAAGACCTAATATGAAGGCTCAAATAGAATGAAAGGAGTGCACAGGCTTTGTGCTGAGTCTATAGGTAGAGGTAAATTTAACTCCTTGAAGAATTAAAATGGTAACAAAAACTGTCACATTCTGGTGGGAAAATGATGTGGAAGCAAACCAAATGATTACATCTGTGACTATCTTGAACTGAAGGGAAGTTCTTATCCATCTCAGGAGATCAGTGAAGCATGAACCCTTGTAAAAGTTGTTCCTCTGCAAAGCATATAACGTTTATTCAAGGTAAAGCGTGAGTGTAACTCCTTGCCAGAGTGCTCAATGTCTTCACTTACCATAGTTCTGAGAGATACAGAAAATATACTTTTGACCCCTGCAAAATGGATTATTTCTCTTAAGAGAAAAAATGAGAATGTGAGAAGATAAATAATTTATCCTAATATACATTTACTGACAACTCCACAATTCCTGCAGATAGTTTTAGGCAAAGGTGGAGTTTAAAAGCAAAAACTGCCCAATCCAAGCTTTCACTAAAAGGCTGTGAGCCAAAGCTTTCTTCACATGGATCTTCTGGAGCAATTGTTAGAGTTCTTTCTACCGTGTCCAGATATTTTCCACACACAGCTCTCTCACTTCAGCACTCTCTGGTAACTCATCCTGGTCACTTAAAAATCTCTAAATCTGAAACCTCTCTACAAACACTTTGTGCTTTCCAGACCCATGCAGTCATATTGCGGGATAATACAAACGTGTGAGATTATTAAAATAAAAACATTATTAAAAAAGTCATTCCATGGAGCTATGCTGATTTATACCAGTTGAGGATCTGGCCTTGCACATCTTTTAAGTTATTCTGATTAACCATACCAATTTGTTCAATGTCTGGTGCTTAAGCAAATGTACAGATTTGAGTCTGCTAGAAAAGTAATTAGTTTTATTAATTAGGATATAAAGATAAATTATAGAAAATAAAATAAAAATGGTTAGATGGCAGTGTTTACAGTGTAATCAATGAAAGCCTGTAGCAATCGTGTTAAACTGTATCAAGAAGTAATCAAAGCACAATAAATTAAATTCCCATCTCAAAATAGTAAACTTATTCTAAAGTACCCGTGGAGTTGTTTTTTGATCCAGTATGGGACTATGACCCTCACTGCAGCTCTTTAGCATGTTGTGAGACAAAGACAAGCTCTTTCCCAACTGTAAGTTATAGGACTGTCAATGACAGTATAATTAAAAGTAATTCTAAACTTGGTAATTTAGAAATCTTTATAATGATTTAAACTACTAAAATGTTAATCCAGTTAAAAATTACCTTTCCAAACAGTGATAACATAGAGCCAACACTTTTTCTTTCACACATACACACAAGAATATCAGACATTAACCTCAGATAAGTGTGGAGGGCCAGATTTGTAAAGTTATTTAGGCACCTAAAGCTGCAAATAGGGTGTTTTTCAAAAGCACCTGGATGCCTAAATCCTCTTGATTTCAGAAGGAGTTAGGCACTAAGGAACTTTTGAAAATTCCACTATTGCCGTCTGCATCTTTATATACCTAAATACCTTTACAAATCTGTCCCTTAATGTTTGATTCTGCCAACCTTAAAATGAGCACTACACGTAGATCCATTTTTTGCTATGTCTTTCTGCTCCTAATTGATCAATTAGCAAGTCACTAAGGCACCTGTTTAAGGAACAGATCCTGCACTTCTTGAGGGAAGACTGATGCTCTCATTGAGTTCAACAGATGCAGAACTGAATCCATACTAAATAGAGACGCCGCCTCCCAAAAGATATAATGCCTTCCACCTTTCCCAGCCTATTGGCATTACAGGTGGAACCATGTTAGTACAACCACATTGCAACAAGAAAATCTGACACAATCACAGCAATTATGCTTCAGCATGCCTGCACAGAAGCTTCCCTTCCAACACAACCATGAGTTGATGCTTGGAGAGGTTGCAAGCACTTTGGAGGACAGGATTAGAATTCAAAAGGATCTTGATAAATTGGAGACTTGGTCTAAAATCAACCAGATGAAATTCAATGAAGGCAAGTGCTATGTATTATATACTTCAAGGAAGAAAAACCAAATGCATAAAAAGGAGGATAACTGGCTAGGCAGCACTGCAGAAAAGGATCTGTGGGTTATGGTAGGTCACAAATTGAACATGAGCCAGCAATTTGATGCAGTTGCAAAAAAGCATATCATCATCTTGGGGTGCCTTAATGGGAATGTCATACGTGAGACAGGGGAGTAATTGTTCAACTCTGCCCAGCACTGCAGAAGCCTCAGCTAGAGTATTGTGTCCATTTCTGGGCGTCACACTTTATAAAGGTGTGGACAAAATGGAGGGAATCCAGAGGATGGCAACAAAAGTAATCAAAGGTTTAGAAAACCTGACTGATGGCAAAAAGTTAAAAGAACTGGACCTGTTTAACCTTGAGGAATGCATTATAAGAGTCATCACATATGTTAAGGGCTGTTATAAACAGGACAGTGATCAGTTGTTCTCCATGCCCACTGAAGGTAGGACAGGGAATAATCAATTTAGTCTATATCAAAGGATATTTAGGCTAATTAGAAAAAAATTCCTACTGTTTATAGGGATAGTTAAGTGCTGGAGTAGTCTACTAAGAAAGTGCACAGAATACCCATCATTGGAGGTTTTTCTGGACAGCTTAGATGGGCGGTTCTCAAATTTATCTTCACACCCCCTTCTTTCTGTCTGTAGTAGTTTACGCACAATCCCTCCACCACACAAGTTCATACATCGATAAAAAAATAACATGCAACTCCCACTAATTATTAAAGACAGCAACGCATTGAATCAAATAGAGCCAATGATCCATTGTAATAAGAGAAAAAGCAAAACTACAATTTTGGCCAATGCCTACAGTTAATCTGCGTGTTATGACAGTGTGTTGCACTCTGTTGAGTTACTTTGCACCTCTGCCTTAATCGTTTTTTGGTCTTCGTCCTTCCCACTTCCACCCTGTCATCTCTATTTTCCCACCCCTTCTACACCCCTCACTCTTCTGCTGCCACAGCTATACCTACTCACTCCCACCCTGGTTCCTATTCTCCAGCCCTTTGCCCCACAATAAATCCATATCCCCTCTTAGCCTCCTCCTTCTTACATCAGGTAAGATCTCCCCTAAAACAAATTCTTTCCCCACCTTTTTCCATTTCCATTTGCGGCCCCCTGCTCCCCTCTTCATCCTCCTTTTCAAACTTCATAATATATTTGTTGACTGTGCTTGCCTGAATTCAGATCTGTTTAAGTATTTCCTTATTCTGGATCACAAGTAGGTTCCTGTCATTAGCATTAGATAATTAATATGCTTTTGGATTGCTGGATAATCAGCTGAACATGAGCTCCCAGTGCAACACAGTGGCCAAAAGGGTATTCAGATGTACAAACGAGAATCTCAAGCAGAAAGTTTATATTACCTCTGTAATTAGCACTTTGTATTTAGTAGTGCAGCCACCACTGGGGTACTGTGCCCAGTTCTGATGTCCACAATTCAAGGAGGATGTTGATAAATTGGAGAGGATTCAGAGAGATGTGAATGATTAAAGGATTAGAAAACATGCTTTATAGTGATAGACTCAAGAAGCTCAATCTATTTATTTTAGCAAAGAGAAGGTTAAGGAGTGAATTGGTCACAGTCTCCAAGTACTTACATGGGGAATAAATATTTGATAATGGGCTCTTCAACCTATCAGACAAAGAATCAATGGCTGGAAGCTGAAGCCACAAAATTCAGACTGGAAATAAGACGATTTTTTTTTCACAGCGAGGGCAATTAATCATTGAAACAATTTACCAGAGGTTATGGTTGATTCTCCATCACTGGCCATTTTTAAATTAAGATTGGATATTTTCTCTTAAAATATATCATCTAATTTGAACAAAAATGATTTGTGGGATGTTCTATGCTCTACAGAATACAGGAGGTCAGACTAGATGATCACAGTGTTCCCTTCTTGTCTTAGGACCTGTGACTATCTGCAACCTGCTCTCATATAAAGTAATGGGTTGCAGTAGACTGAACCTAAAGTAACCTTGTTTTTAAATGGCTCTATCATCCTTATTAAAGATTTATCCATATCTCCAATGTATAAAATTCTCTTATAGATTTGAATTTTTTACCTCTGCCACTTCTGCATCTCTGAAAAACTACAGCACAACAAATTTTCGATATGATCTCAAAGTTAGTAGTATATTCCTGTTTTCTGCATCAGAAAAAATTAACTTCAGTTAGTTGGCTGTGGTTGTAAAAGGTCTAATTTTGTCTGGTGAATCATAGCCCAGTATGATTTCAACAGCCCCCTACTGTATTTCTAATCCCAGACTTCTGAAAATTTCAGGTTTATTTTTAGATCTTTTTATGACCTTCTCAGGACATTCTGTACCATTGACTGCATGCAGCAAGTGCGAGCCCAGAATTCTCCCTTGGATGCTGCACACTATGCAGCACATCAGCCTGCTGTCCAGACTGTCATCCTCATTTTCACCGTGCATGAGTACCTGGTTTGTGTGCATTCCAAAAACTGCCCATTGTTGAAAACTGTACTGATCAGCTGAACTTTAAAATAAAGCATAATTGTTTTCCTGGAGAAAACTTGGCGCTCTTTGAAAACAAAAGCATCTTAATTCAACTTAATCAGTTCATAATAAGGGTTGGCCCCCTTCCCGAGGGAGCACCATGAGGCACTTTGCTTCTGGAAGGCTTCAGGGCAGGTACCCTCTACTTTCTCCCACACAACAGCCAAATTTTGCAATCTGGGGGTGGCATGGATCCACGTCTTCATCCCTCTCTACTCTCTTTGGGGCACCATGCACCCTTGGAGGAGTAGGAAGGAAGCAATCACTCCACTCTCCTGAGTGTAGGGGTTGCAATGGTGCCCCATCTTTATGCAGGCTGATCAAGGGAAGGCAAGGACTTATTGTTCCCGTCCATGCACATCCATATAAGAACCAAACGGAATCTGATTCCTAGCGACTAAGGACTTGATTCAATGCCTACGAGTCAATACGAGTCTTTTCATGGATTTAAATGGGCTTTGGGTTGGACCCGCGATTGGCAGAAACCTTTCTTTCTAATTTTATCATACAAACAGTATTTCTATTTTCTTGGGGGTTATGGTTTTAGAAAACCAGTTGTGAAATCCAAAGCCAAACTTCCTTACATAGCTAAAATACCCATTTTGATTTCAGTGGCTGTGGTGCTTAAGTAAGAATGAAGTAATCACCTCAGAATTTGGCTCAAGAACATATTGGTGATCATTACTGTGCTGTGGGAAAAACTGAAATCAGGAAGAAACATTGGTGGTATCATTTTGATGTAGAAACAGTGTTATTAATACAAATAAAAATGTCATTCAAGATCATGGTCAATCAAAATAAATACACATGGTGGTCATTTCTTCTTGGTGCAGCTTGCTTATTTAAGACAAAACGTTGTTTGGCATTATTAGAAAGAACAGGATGTAACCATCACATCTAAAGTTTGCTAGAGTGTTGATGTATGATGCAGGTACACAGATACACCAGAGAAGGGCATGAGTATGAGCTATCCAGTCAGACTTGCTATATCTTTTCAGGGGTTTAAAATATCCTACACCTACTTTCATTGGTGATTACTAGAGAACTTTATATAAGAAATTGCCATACTTTTTTATATACCAGTTTAAAGAATTTATGGGAATACAGGTTAATTGTAAAAGCTTAAAAGAACATATAAAAAGGTCTGAAATCAAGGAAATCTAGGATTAAATGTAGATGAATGATAATCACTTGCATGTGGGAAAGCCCACTCCTACTGTTCTAAACTGGGCTTCAGTGAAGGTTTTATGCACAGCCTGGGGCCTTAGTTTTCTTGAAAGCAGACTACCTCAAAGTTGAGATATACTGCTACCTGATAGTAGTTACCAGTACTTGAACTTATTCACAGACACACTATTATTAATTATTTATATGAAGCTATAATGAATGTGTCCAGGGCAGAGAACAAGACAAGGCCTCTGCCCCTTCAAGATTACTATGTTAATTAGATTTAAAAAAAAAACAAGAAAAATGACAACCATGGCAGGGTGAAATTCAATGTCGAAAAATGCAAAGTAATGCACATTGGAAAACATAATTCCAATAATACATATAAAATGGAGTCTAAATTAGCTGTTACCATTCAAGAAAGAGATGTTGGAGTCATTGCGGATAGTTCTTTGAAAAATATCCACTCAATGTGCAGTAGCAATTAAAAAAGCTAACGGAAAATTGGGAATCATTAGGAAAGAGACAGATAAGAAGACAGAAAATAACATATTGCCTTTTTATAAAACCACAGACTCCCACATCTTGAATACTGCATGCAGATCTGGTTGCCCCATCTCAAAAAAGATATATTGGAATTGGAAAAGGTATAGAAAAGGGCAACAAAAATGATTAGGGGTATGGAAAAGCTTCCATATGAGGACAGATTTATAAGACTGGGACTTTCCAGCTTGGAAAAGAGATGACTAAGGGAGAATATGATAGAGGTCTATAAAATCATGACTGGTATGGAGAAAGTAAATAAGGAAGCTTTATTTACTCCTTCTCATACAGAAAAACTAGGTGTCACCAAATGAAATTAATAGGCAGCAGGTTTAAAACGCATAAAAGGAAGTATTTCTTCACACACTGCATAGTCAACCTGTGGAACTCCTTGCCAGAGGATGTTGTGAAGGCCTATACTATAATGGGGTTCAAAAAAGAACTAGATAAGGATAGGCAGGGATTGCTGTTTGCGAAGGGCTGGGAATGGCCAATGGGATGGATCACCTGGTGATTACCTGTTCTATTCATTCCCTATGAAGCACCTGGCATTGGCCACTGTCAAAAGACAGGATACTGGGCTAGATGGACTATTGGTCTGACTCAGTATGGCTGTTCTTATGTTCAGGTGTTCAGAAGGTCACTGGTGAACACAAGGGAATTATTATTCATTGCTAAATGTAGTTTTTTTTTCTTGAGCGGTTCAGATCTTTTGAAATGATTAGTTCTGCATTATTACTACTTTTTTTAAAACATCATGTGGTGAGTTTACAGCAGACAATTGGCAATGATATATCAGAACCCATTTCAGATAAGGGGCATTGGGTATGGTAAAAGGATTGAGTAGGTTGGAATATTTAGGCTAATGAATACATTGGAAGTCTGATAAACATGCACTGTATTGTGGTCTCTGTGTGTCTGTGTTTAAGAGAGAGACAAATATATATGTGTGTGTAAAAATAGACACATCTTTTAACTGGTCATTTTCCCTGAGATGTGGGACAGACACAAATTGTGCTCAATTTCAGTTGCAATTTGCACATTAATGGATAGAAACATTCATGCATTGTACATAATTTAATACACTAAAGCATAAAGCATCTGTTCACTGCAGTTCAAATAGTCTCATGTCTTCCAAGTGCATATTTCTCACTTGTTAGAACTAAAGAACATTGAGACAAATTGGTATTCCTTTAAGAAAATGAACAGGTGCTGGAGTTTATTATGGCCTTTATCAATTTTAGAAGAGCATAATGAGTTTGTCTTAAGGGCTATATTTGTTATAAAATATCAAAATTCTCTGCCATTTATTCAGTCCTCTGCATGGTATCTGTGGTATGTAACTGCCACAGCATTCTATAAATAAAACATGTTCATAAATTCTTTATAAACGAGGTACTTCAGGATAGGTTGTGAATACAATAAGGATTTGTCTTTAGAATAATATCTCCTTGTTGCCATATTTTTATGTAGGGTAGGCTGGATGGCTTCTTCACTTCTTTTAAGGAAATCGGATGAATACTCAGGATATGAGAAATATGATTGAATAAGAAATTGTGGCTGAGAAAATGACATAGAATCTGATTCACCACTGCCCTGTAACTTTCATAAACATTTACACGAGTGCGTAATGATCAGAGAATTCTGATTTACAATTCACTGTGGACAGATGTAAATGATACTCGTATGGACTGTAAGTGAGTTTCATATTCAAAACTTTCAACACCTAGACCAGACCTGCCCTTTGATTTTAAGGAGTAACTCCTTTAGCTGTGAACAACACTAAACTGCTATTCTCATTGTGGACTAGCCAGTGGTTGGGGATGTGAGATAAATTTTCCAAGCATGTTACAGCTACACATAGTGAAAGACAATAGAGATTCAGGCCCATAGAGAACAATCTTTCTGACCTTCCTCAGGAAATCCCCCCATGGCTTCAGTGTTGAGTTTTGCCCAAGTAAGGACAGGACTGGGTACATACTAGATAAGGACTGTCTACTAATATGAGAGTTTTTATAGTTTTCTTAAAAAATAGTTTTTTAAAACATCATAAATCCTAGAGCTGGGCAAACAAAGGACAGCAAAAACTGTTTTTGCTATAAATATTTACCTGAATTTTAGAACTGATTTACCTCTTTGTTTACACTTTTTTGTGTTCATTTTCCATGAAAATTCAAGGGATCTAGTTTTACTCACATGAATGCTCAGTAGAAAATGAATTAATCCTTACATGCATTAGTATTGCAAACAGCAAAAAAGCCTAGTTGTGGTGATGAAACTATTGTTGGTGCCAGTGTTAGGAATGGTCCTTTCCTGGTTTCTGGGACTTACTCATCTTTACCAGACAATCAGCTCTGTCCTCTGCTGCAATGACTTTTCATTTTCATTCCCCATCACAGAATTATACTTACTTTACTTTGTAGGTTGCTTTGATAATACAGATAAAAAGTGCTATGTAATTCATTATTTCTATTTGAGTGCTGATAGCCATACAATCCAGTTAGTATTTTTCATAAGAGAAAAATTCTTAATGAAGCAAGTGAACAAGGTTCCCAAAATTAGAGTTGTGAAGAGGACAGAAATTTCATTTGGTGAAGGATTTTGAGATTTCAAAATTTGGCTTCATTCCAAAGGAAATCAAATCGCCACAATTTCTTTCTCCATGAAAGAAAGTTCTGAACAAAAATTCACTCTATCAAAACATTTTGTTTTTCAATATTTGACTATATTTTGTAAACAAAATTTTAAAACAAACAAACAGTTATTTCAAAATTAAAAATCAAAACATTTTCTTTCTGAAAATGTTGAAAACAGAATTTTTAACATTGTTGGAACTTTGTTTTCTGGAACGTTCCAGAAAAATCAATCCAATTGTGTGCAGCATTTCAATTTCAATGGAACAGCACTTTCTGACAGAATGCGGTTCTGTTGAAATTGATCTGACAGATCTAGCCAAACTTCTCACCAAAACTCTTGTCAATAGGTAATAAACTGAACCCTGTGCAGCTGGGAACATCCATAAAAATGCATTTAAATTTTTAGCAGAACAGTAGGTTTAGAAAATCTTAGAAAATATTAATCCTTTTCCTTTGAGTACCCAGGCATAGCCAGCAGTATAAAAAACTAGATAGATTAGATAGTTAAACTGTACCATTATGCTAAGCAAAGCCCCTCACAAAAGGTATCTATCTATTTCTGGATCATCACTGTGGATGAGAGAAAATTAAACTGGACCATACAAGCAGAGAGAGTAAAGGGGAAAGAGGCTTACAATGAACAGATAAGTGGAGACATACTTCAAGCAAGTGACAAAACAGCCAACCATGCTTTCCATGTTTTTGGACAGAATACGGACTGAAGAACGAACCCAACCCAATGGAAAGGAGGCCCCACTGCCAAAGAAGGGTGACATTACCAACTGCAATAACATGAGAGAAATCACATTACTCTGAGTATCTGGGAAAATCATGTGCAGCATTATCCTGGAACATATCAAGAAACAAATAGACCTTCAACAAAGAGAGGAACAAGAAGGTTTTAGACCACAGTGAAATTCTGTGCAGACCATGCTGTTGTTCTCAGGCATATTAGCATAGTGTGGAGTAGAAAGCACCTTTTGTGATAAATTTTATAGCTTTCCAGCAGGCTTTTGACAGCATACGTAGAAACCATCTTTGGAAAATTATGGCATATTGCAGAATACAGTGAAATCCCATTTATTTGATCTAATTGGAACCAGAGCTAGATCAGTTAAACAAAAATTTAGATAATCCAGAGAATAGGCAGAGTTAAAGCTATTGACCTCAGGGGCGGCGGGACTCCAGCTCTCAGCCCAGAGAGACAGGGCTCTGGCTGTCACTCCCTGTACTTCCAACCTGAGCCCCGCCACACAGTTTGGTTAATATGGAGAGCCAGATAATGAAGGCTTGCATAAATAGGGTTCTACTGTACCAGCAAAAATAATTAGCGCCATCAAAGATCCATATTATAATGCCTAATGGTCAGGCAGAGATGGTAAAAACATCAGCCAATGGTTTGTAATGACAACTGCAGTAAGACAAGAGTGTGTTATATTCCCACTGGTCATTGACTATGTCCTGAAGAAAGTAATTGCAGAAAGCAATCAAGGAATTTTATGGACATATGAAAAAGATGACCTTGTTTGTGCTGCTGACATTGTCCTGCTTAATTCAACACATTGCTTCATGGAGGAAAAGCTTTTGCCAAACAATTTGGTTTGTTCATCAGTAAGGGGAAGACAACTTGTGTCGTTATCCATGTCCCAAAAATAACCATTAGAGTGGATGAAGAAACACTAGAAGAAATGTCATTTTACCTTTCTAGAGAGTGCAATGTGAATTGGTAGTGACACCATGCTAGATGTCAAGCAATGAATATCAAAAACAGCAAACAACTTTCATAAACCAGGAAAGATTTGGAAACGTAACATGACTGGCAAACTGGCACTGACAAAAAAAAAAAAAACAACATTTTTTTTAACAACGGTAACATGTCTATCATCCTTTATGGAACAGAGTCACAGAAATCTACCACAGAAATTGATAAGAAGATCAATTCATGCCAAATGACTGCAGCAGTTTTTCAAAATACATTTCAAAGCATTTCTTGTAACATCAGAGATTCTAAGGTGAGCAAACCAATATAAAGCATCAAATATTGTAAAAAGATGATCTTGGACATATTTAGGACACACCTTAAGGATGCCACCAACACAACGTGCATGGCAAGTCATAATATGGACACTACCAGGAAAAAGAAAAAGAGCCATTGTACAGAACAACAGAGAAAGAAGCCAAATTCATCATGACCCTCAGAAGCCAGAATAGAGTAGCTAAAAATCAAAATAAATGATAGGGCATTCACTAGTTTCTATGCACCGGAGAGGATGCAGGAGGATGAAGAAAGACGACTAATACTGGACTGCAAACTCAAAGCAAGGATTTTATACACATTTCCAATTTATATCTATGTGAGAATAAAAAAAAAAAACAATTCTTTTAACTGTCACCAGGCAATAAATCTTTTACTCATCTTAACTTTTCTAGTAGTGGCAAGAACTATGGGGTTCAGAAGAGAAAATCTGAAAATATTCTGCAATTTCCAAAACTGTTTTCTGTGATTCATCCCTGAAGAGCTCAATCTCCAGTGGCTTTTTGAAGCTCTCCTCTTCCTGATTATAGTCCAGATTAAACAAGATGTTTAAGCATATGTGCCTAACATTAGGCACATGAGTAGTCCCACTGATTTAATTGGACTCATGCTCTTAAAATTAGGCATGGACTAAGTACCCTTGATGAATTGGGACTTATAAAAGAGCTTATCCCATTCATTGAGAAACAGATCCACTACTACATGACTTATCTGGCCAACGCATCTTGAATTTTATATCTCAGATCTTATAACATTTTGTGGTTGATGAACGGAATTTAAAAAGTTGAAAAATAAATATATTTTAGAAAATCTAGATCAGTTCATGGATGTTTCACAAACAGAAAACGATAAATGCAATGAATAAACTGTAGATTTCTTTTTTAGTGCTAATATGTACTTAACCCTGTTCCCACATTCTTGGATCTTCTTGAGGCAAACCAGATTGCTTCATAGTATTATAATAATTCCTATACTTTATATATGTGTGGATTCATTTATCTATCTTGCATTATTTGCCAAAACTATATCATTAACCTGTTGTTAAACTAGAGATTTTAATCATATAGTAGCAATGAAAATTCATAATTATAGTTCTCAGGTCCACCTTAATGCATCCTCATGTGCACATATTTTATAGTAGAATATTTTATTACATCACACAACACTCTATAATATTTAAGCTTCTCAAAATCTGTTTTTCATCATTTTTATAATTTTGACAGATAATATCTATGTTTATTTTAAGCCATTTATGGTTTTTATTGATTTAAAGGTTCACAGCTGTTCAGAATTATGGGTATTTCTATGTTTATTATTGTAAATAGTCACAATTATGGGAAATTATGGGCATGCTCAGATTATAACTATTTAATGACAGATGATGAAGTTCAAAAAGTCAGACCTTTATAACCATTAAAACATAAATTGTCAAAAACCACATCAAAATATGAAAAGTAAATATCTTTAACCAAACTAAATTCTCAAGCAGAATTTTTCTTACTTTGCCTATTTGTAAATTTTGATTATTATCGATGGAAATATTTTCTCATCTATTTGTGTGTTTTTGTGTATGGTTAAATCAACATTTACCAATAAAAATCTAATCCTTCCAAGCCTAATAATATTGCATATTATTTCACAAATTAGGCAACAGAGTAAAAGTTGCTTTCTGTAACGAATAAAAGATATATCCCAGGATTTACTTTAACATCTGTTATGAGATATTTTAAATTTGCTATATCATTTGCTTCAAAATGTATAAACCTCTGTATGGTTGATACATTGAACAATTAAGGAGTGTTATTGTAGCAGGAGAAGGATGCTGAACGGAGATCACTAGTATAAAATGATTGAAGATTTATTTTTATGTAAGCTGGCAAAACATATCTCTTGACAAAATATAGTTATATTGCTACAAGGTGTTCGACTTATCACCACACACCATTCTTATTAAAAGATTGATTTTGTGTAGTGTTATTGTAGCACATGTTAAATGTATTAATAAGTTCCTTGGAAATCAGAACAGGAGGATATCAAGTAGGTATGTGTTATTACCACTGTAGAAACATTGCTGAGACTGTTACTGCTATAGGCTTTATCCTCACTGACGGTGACAAATTAGCTGCCATCAGATCGATTTTTCTGGATCGACTGAGCGGTCAGTGAAGACCCACTCAGTTGATCCAGAAATCAATATATTAAAACCACCTTCTCGAGTGGCGTAGCGTTGTGTCGACAGAACGCAGTTCCCGTCAGCACAGCACATAGAGGACGAAGCACAGGAACAAAAGCAGAGAAGTCGATGAGAGTTACGCAAGGTTTCGGTGTAGCTTGCGCAACCCCCAACAACCGCTGCCAAATCTCCAATGTAGGTGTAGAGAGGGCCAGAGTATGTCTGGTTCTGGTCTCCATACTTCAAAAATGTGAAAAATTGGAAAAAATTCAGAAAAGAGCTATTAGAATAATGTGAGATCTGGAATACCTGTTTCACAGTGAGAAATTGTAGTTTCTCACCGTATGTTTATCAAAGAGGATTTTAAGAGGTGATTTGATCACAGTCTATATGTACCTTGAGGATCTTTAATTTAGAAGTGAAAGGCCTTACAAAACCCAGTCGTGGGAAGCCAAAGCAAGAAAAATTCAGACTGGAAATAAGGCACAATTTATTAACACTGAGGATAATGAACCATTGAAAGTTTACCAAGAAAAACAGTGGATTGACCATCACTTGAAATCAAGAAAATGATGCATCTTTCTGAAAGATATACTCTACTGCAAACAGAAGTCGTGGGATTAATTCAGTAATTACTACATGGAATTCTATGGCCTATGTTATGCAGGAGGTCAAACCAGATGATCCTAATTGTCCCTTCTGGCCCTCAAAACTATGAAAAACTCCCACTGACTTTTGGAATCTTTGCCCAAGTACCAGTCTGTGTCATTATTGCTATCGCAGTAGAATGTACAGACTACAACCAAGATTGGATAAACAGTAAAAGATGATCTGACTAGAAAAGAGAGAGAAAGGGTGGGAGGAGAAACGTCTGCACAGAGAGGTGAAGTGATTTTTACAATGTCAGACAGCAAGTCACTGCCTAAGGTAGGAATGGGATCCAGAATTCTTGATATAAAGGACCAGAGTGGATATGTTAGACCACCCTGCTTCCCAATACATATATAATTATATGGCTTGAAGTTCTTCACCTCCTTGCTATCCTCATTCCCACGCCCAGCTCTATACATTGCTTATATGTCAAACTAACTCCTTGTTGAAATAAAGTTACGGACATTAACTACTGCATTTTTATCAGAGAAAGTAGTCTTGAAATTGGAACATTCCAGTAATTAGTATATGTGGTTCTCAAAATTCTCTAAAAACCATTTGTGAAAAAGTTGGCCCCAAACTGTTTCTCATGTAAGAGTAAACCACTGTATAAATACATACAAAATCATTACAAAACAAGAGGATTGTTTGCTTCTTTGTATTCCTAAAGGACAGAAATGTCTTGATTTAAAACAGGTTTAAGTAAAGCTTTCAATTTGCCATTTTTGTAAAGTGAATTTGGTGCATGGGAAAAGTGACAGAGCAAATGCTGTCAATCTGTAAAATAGTTCACAGTATTGACAGCATGTCAATGTATTGTCATATGTCATGTCATATGCATGTCATGTCAGCATGTCAATACAGCAGTTCACAGCTGCTAATATGTCTCAATCATCTTTTGGAAAGACCATCTATAACAGTGAGGTCTCCATGCTCATTGATTCCTTGTTACTTATTCCAATTGGCATTAATGGTGCCAAGTAAAATTAGTCACTAATGGTGGCATGTGATGTTATATACTGTTCTCTAGCAATTGGAGAGAATCATCTAATTCAGTCCACATTGACAACTGAAGATTCATCAAATATTAACATAATCTGTTCATTCTATACTACAAAGACAGTTGTAAATTGGTTCTTATTAAGAACCACCCTGTATTCTGTCTGACCACAAGTGTAGCTTCTTGTCATTTGTGCACTAGATACATCATAAAAAGCACTAGTATATTATGAGGCCAGGTCCCACTAAATTTCAAAATAATCTAAGAACATTCAGTAATATGAAATGTTCAATTATAATAAAGATATTTTATACCCAATAATGAATCCAATCCAGAGTGCTTGTGCTCTTGTGCTATGACCCCAAACAAGATTGACTACAGTGACCTTTACAGTGTAAGTCTATTTGTGATGAGTACATGTATTATTCCTCCCCACCCTAGTCAATGTCTTGATTTGCTTCTGCTGTTCATGTTTTTAGAGGTCTTCCCTCCATGCTGGCTCAGCCAACCCTAATTATACAAATATTTAAGAATACAGATCTTTTCTTGTGCTGCATATTCACATTATACAACTGAAATTGATCCCTCAGGGATCTTTCTGCTAGGAACTTGGCCGTGTCTGTGTGTGTCAAGATACCTGCCACCTCTGAAGCGAAAGCTCTTGAATGACCAGATAGGATCTTTCTTATACCTGTGAACTGAAATGGCAATGTAATTTTAAAGTTTATTCTATCTAATGCAGAATTTTGATAAATTCTTTTTGCATTTGCTCTGTAGTTTTACATTGAGGTAACTTGCTAACAGTCTAGTAAAACTGACAGCTACTGGTGAAAGAAACTTGTTAGGTCCTATTTATTCCATCACCATCAAACTGTATATCAGTTGCAATATACTAACTATAGCCAGGTTTTCTAGTTCAGTAGTCCTGCTAAATAAATAAAATAAACTTTAATTAATTATTATCAAAATGTGAGGGAAGCAAGTTACATATTTTGCTTCTTTGGAGGTCTTTTTCTGTTGATTCAGAAATTCCCTAGACTAATTCTTTATCAAATATAAGATTTTACTAGAAAAGATACCCAGTAGGTCATCTGAGACAATTCCTTCCAAAATGTATATTGTCATTCACACTAGATATGAGTGAGAATGAGCAAAGACTCGTATATAACAATAGATGTTCATGACAGGTATTATGAATCTTTTCCATTTTTAAACATGATCTTACTTTTGTGCTTTCTAGTAATCATCAAACTGAACGTAATGCCCTTCATTGTACAAATGACCTCCCGCAGTGCAAGCTAGAAGTTTATGTATTAATAGAGTGCTAAGGAAGATATGCCTATGGAATATTTTACTTACAATCTCAAGCAACACAAAAGTAGTAGTAATTGCAAAATATACAAAAGGGTTCTTGATTCCTGAAAGCAAATCTCTCTCACAAATGCAACTAACACCAACTCTAAATCAAAGTAATGTTTGATGTGGATATAAAATCCCACTGAGTGTAGGAATGAGTGATAAAGGAAGAGATAGTCTAATAAAATCCCAAACTGTATATTTTAACAACCAGGAAGCAAATTACACTTTTAGGGACAAATATAGCTTCCCCACGACTTTTTCTGAGTAGATGAGTTGGACACCGGAGAGCTTTTTGGGGAGAAGGGCAAGAGAGAGAGGAATCGTCACAAACAAAGAAGCTGCAGAGACGTGCTGCAAAAAGCTATTCCATCCCAATGGCTTCTCGGATACCATGGTGAGAAGCACTATATAAAATCCTAGATAGTCATACTGACAGACTGGCTTTGTAGAATCTTAATAGTGGATCCTTCTGCCTTGCCCCTCTGCGCCACGTCCCCCCTTCTCAATCTCTGCCTATTGCTAAACAGGAAGCTTCTATGAGGTTGATCACCACACTGCAGAGATAGCGTTCACCCTATGTCTAGCCCTGCAGCTCTTGGTGTGTGGTAATCACACCATTCCTGTGGATAGGGGACTCAGCATTTATGTTGACAGGATTTGCCTCTTTGTTCATGGTTGTTAGAAGAGATTTTCACCATGTGGGGGAACAGGTAAAAATATAGATACCCTGTAATTTTAGGTCAAGGCTAACAAAAGGATTTTTATGGTATTCATAACAGGCTTTTCAATTTCTGCATAACTGTATGTTTGTTTTGTCTCCAGAGAACTTCCTATAGTTTTATTGTTTTATCTAAGCTGTATTATTTTTAAATATATCTCAGAAATTCTACTGGACAGTGCTGCCTAGAAGAATGTCTCTCTTAAATGGGACAAGGAAAGGTGTGAGTGACAGTCTTGACCCTAGCTGTGTGCATAACGAAAGCTATAGTCTTTCCTTTGACTAGAGTCAAAATGGCATGCAAGTGTTGGCCATAAGATTGCTTAGCAGTCACAGAGCACAAGGCACTAGCGCAATGGTGAATCACCATTTCCTTCAGAATGGACCTCAGCATTTCCTAATTTTGATTTCTTCGCGCTGATCTTGATCCTTACTGAGTGTTCAACAAGTTTTGAGGATTTACATCTCTCTAGTCTTCTTCCTTGTGTGCCACTCCTCAAGGTGGATGGCTTTCGGTATAGGGGACTCAAACACATCCACAGCTAGACAGTGTGTGTATTGAAATTAATAGCAAGTGTTAGTCTAAAGCTCGCTATACTCCTGCAGAGACAAACAGTAAACAGAGCCTAGCAACATTTGTGATGGACCTATGGCTGAGAACCCTCTACTGTGTCTGCCTAGAATGGAATTGCCTCTAATATGCTTTGTACTGTATCACTTAGAATCAAGTTATAGCTAGACCAGTGGTCCCCAAACTGTAGGGTGACCAGACAGCAAGTGTGAAAAATTGAGACAGGGAGTGGGACGTAATAGGCACCTATATAAGAAAAAGCCCCGAATATTGGAACTGTCCTTATAAAATCAGGACATCTGGTCACTCTAGGGTCATGCCCCTCACCTGGTCCATGCACCCCCATGAGTTGCAATTGGGAGGCAGGGCCAGGTGTGGAACGAGGGCTGGAGCTGCAGTTGCAGGGCCTGAAGTTGCAGGGTCTGGGGCTACAAACAGGGCTGGGAACCAGGGCCTTGGGCCAGGAATGGGGCTGGAGAGCCTGGGACTGGGCCACAGCTGGGAGTGGCCAGGAGCAGGGTCTGACTGTGGGCCACCACCAGTAGCGAGACCTGAGCCGTGGTCAGGAGCCAAGGCTGGGGCTGTGGCCCCAGGGTGGGGCTGGAGCGTGGATGGGGGTAAAAGAACGGGGCTGGGTGGCGCTTCCTCCTCACCCCCTTGGGGGCTGGCCCAGACCCTGCAACACCCCTCTGAAGATTCCTCTGTGCCCCCCACCCATGAGGTTGCACCCCACACTTTGGGGACCTCTGAGCTAGACCTGTTTGGGTGCAGAACTGGGGATAAAGAGCTTTCCCTTTGCTGCTCATACACAGGTGCCAGACACGATAGCATGGTTAGCTGTGTAGGGGAGCGTATGCTTCGTCACTTAATGGTGTAGCAGAGTGTCCCACAGAGTTCCCCCCAAAATAGGCCAGTGTTTAAATAGACCCTTGATATGTAACAGTATCAGAAACCGAGATCAATAGATTTCAAAGTACAAATGTAAAAGAGCATGTTTCTTAGATTTTGAATTTACTTCTAGACGTGATATATTAAATACACTTAGCTTGCTAGGAACCTTTACATTAGTTAAACCTAAAATAACACCAAACTTAATTGGTGTCAACATCAGAAATTGCTAAAAGGCTGTTTCTTACACTATTTTTGATGGAAATGAAAACAAACAAACAACCATGCACAAAATCTCTGCCACTCAAATGCTTGAATTAACCAGAAACCAATTTAC
Source organism: Mesoclemmys tuberculata (assembly GCA_007922155.1). NCBI lineage: Eukaryota > Metazoa > Chordata > Testudines > Chelidae > Mesoclemmys > Mesoclemmys tuberculata. The sequence goes on along the minus strand of ML675624.1, from coordinate 57,912,555 downwards.
TCAATAAAGAACAGTATTATATAAAAAGAAAATTGTATCCTTATTAAAAAACAAACCAAAAAACCATTCTTATGGACCAGCTGCTCTCTGATTGGCTAGGACATATAAAGAGGTTGTTCTCTATGCTTGTGTAACCCTTCTGCTATCCCCTGGGAGCCCCAAAGCGCAATACTTCCCCTCTCGCAAGCACAGAGTCTGAGTGTAGAAAGAAAACCTTTTAATAACAGAAGAGAGGTAACATAGGACTGGTTTGGGAAACAGTGCAAACAGAATTCATGAACTCAATGAGCCAATCCCACCCCAGAGTAGGGGGCGTGTCCTTCACCTATCCCTTCTTGCTTTCCCCCATACTGACCATCGTAGTTATAATGTCCACCTCCCGGTTGGGGCTCAGCCTGCCCCCCTCTGCAAACTCCTGCTGGATGCAGGCTTGAACAAGCCTCCTCCGCTGCTGTCTCCCGCTGACCGCACCTGGCTGGCACCGACCACACCTGGCTCCCACAAGCCTCTGACGCAAACTGTCTACAGATGCCAACCAATCTTGGCATCTGCAGGAACTGATCACTCCTGGGTCCCGCGGTCTGCTGGTGCTGACCAATCCCACCATCCACAGGCGTTGACCGCTGATGTTCTTGCCATCTGCTGGTGCTGACCAATCCCGCCGTCTCAGGTGCTGCCCACTGCTGGCACCTCTCTGGTGGTTGTCAGAGAAGGTTTCCTAGTGATTCAGCTCTTAGTGAATTTCAGGTCATGGGAAAATCTTCTGCTAACACAGAAGCAATATCCCTGTTTTTAACAAACAAAAGACTCCAACAGGAATAATTAATTCTACCATTTAACAGTGGGAGCAGATCATCAACCCATACCTGAGGGTAGCCCTTTGGCAGGGCTAGTGCATACTCAATAGGACACTGCTCACCTCCTCCCTCTCCCCTTGCAATGCTGAAACATCCATCCGCCACACTTTTGGGGGCTCTATTGGGTGAGAGTGAATTTATCAGAACAGGCTAAACGCAGATCTGATGCTATTTGTTCATACAATCGAAGGACAACATTGCATTACCCCTGAAGTTAACACAAAAGTGACTTGTAACACAATACCAGACACATTGACCATTTCCCATCAGGCTCAGTACCTAGTGTGCTTATGCAATATGCTGCGTGGTTAATTGTACACATGTAAATACAAATCCTACGCAAATAAAGTGCCCCCCCTTCAGCTGACTGAGCAGGGGGGAGTGCTGTTGAGACCCTGCTTACACTTATTATATACCTACTCAAATTAATAGTAAAGTCAAGAAATGCTATTCTTCAGTATCCTTCAGACACGATGGCAACATCTATATCAGTCATTTGGTGTAAAAGACAAAGTCTACTGCAAAGTTAATTTCTTCTGCTTCGAAAATAAATGTCTCTGCTTATTGTTTTCTGGGCATTCATTTAATAGAAGAATCCCATTTGTCTGTGACAAAGGTTTATCCCTAACATTACCTCTCATGTAATACAAACCTAACATGATTTTATCTCCTGTTACTGATACTCACACGCTCATTGTAATTCAGAATGTGCCCTGTTGCAATGCTTCCGAGGGTCCTAATCTAGCAAACACTTATGCATGTGCTTGACTTTACACATGAGAGTCATTATATTAATTTCAATGGGGAATCCTCAGATGTTTGAAGAGAAGCACGAATGTAAGTGTTTGCAGGTTCTGAGTCTTTCAATGTTAATGGGTCATTGTATGCCCAATAATTAAAAAAAATCCAGGTGATTTTGTGCCATTAAAGTATGGCTAGATTAATTTTTTTAATTGATTTCTTTATCTAGGTACTTCTCTGGCTCCATAACCACAGTATATAAGCACCTCATAAACATGAATGAATTTATCCTCACAACAGACTTGTGAGTTAGGGAGGTATTTTTATTAGTATCATCCCCATTTTACAGTTGTAAAACTGAGGCACTGGGAGATGAGCCCACGTTTCAGAAATCCCAGTGCAATATACTAAACCCAGGACTATCGTTCCTCCTGTTAGTATAAAGGGAAGGGTCAGAATGTAATGGACAACCTCGTTCTAAGAATAAATGTATATATTTTATTTTCTTCCCTTTTGCAGGTGAAACTCTGGCCCTGCTTGGATAGATTCAGGAATTAGAAGGAGAGAACAGTCCATCTTCTAGTACCTGGAGCAGCAGAGTCTGTCTCTAGGTAAGAGATTATTGCTGCTTCATAAAGAAGCAACCCATAGAATATGGGGTTAGAATGAGCACTTGTGACCTCCCATGACAAAGACCATATCTTAGGAAATTAGGAAGAAATCACCTTCTCCTAACTACGGGGTTACCCTAAAACTCTGGGACTCTTAAGGCCTTACGCTGGCGTGGGTATACTAACAATACCATTCCCACCCTTACTTCTATAAATGAAGAATTAGGCTGGGTCTACACTGACGGCGGCAAATTCGCTGCCGTCACATCGATTGCTCTGGATCGACTGAGCGGTCTGCATAGACGCGCTCAAGTCGATCCAGGAAGTGATGCAGGAAAACCACCCCCTTAAGCAGAGTAGCACTGTGTCAAAGGGAGCGCTGTTCCCTTCGACGCAGCGCAGTATGGACGCCGTGTGGAGGGATGCTGCAAAGTCGACGGGAGATACCCAAGTGATTTACGTCACTTGCATATCTCCTGTCGACTGCCGCCGAATCGCCAAGGTAAGTGTAGACCGGGCTTTAGTGTAGTCTATCCTAGGGGATTTACAAGGGTTTACCAAGGGTTCCCATTTACTATCACTGAGAAACTTCCTAGGCCTGCCTACCTTGATTTACCCTTGAGAGGACATGGAGACAGCCCTCCACTCAAAGGGTTGACACTTAAACAGCAAATTCTTCAAAACCAATTGTCTCTTTATTAATTACGAATTCTAATACAGCTGGTTTTTAAACTGAAAGCCATACAGCAAAAAGATATCGAAATAAGGACTTAGTACAATACAGAATACTATACGGTATAAGAATTCTAAAATTCCAACACAGCATTCACGACACACCATGGTATTCCTTTAACATAAGCTTCAATTTTATGAATACTTAATCATGGCCTGGTATAACCTACATACAAAGTAACAGCATATAACATAAGGAAATCCTGTATACATAGGTATAAATCTTTAGCAGGTGGCAATAATCAGAACTTATTACAATATGGCAGGCAATACATACTCATTCAGTAACGTTACACTAATATTCTTAACAATACTACTACTACTATAAACTAGCTAACATTCTATGAGTGTGGATCACGCAGTCATAGAATGGGTAGGGTGATCACTCCAGCTGTAGACATCCAGCTTTATTTATAGTCATTCCCATACATTCCTTTCTATTAAAGAAAGATCATACTCACTCCTCCTAGATCTTTCCCTTTTCTTCATTGAAGGTCCTTCTGCTCTGTCCAGGGGGACCTCTGCCACCAGGAGCTGCTGCTGTCAAGATTGTCTGCTTCTGCTTCTGCTTCTGCTTCTGCTTCTGCTTCTGCTTCTGC